>JARFJB010002093.1:605000-692500 GCA_036346205.1 Vesta saturnalis
TAAAATATTATATATATATATATATATATATATATATATATTAAAAATAATACGCTTACCTTTAGAAGTGTTTTTTCCTTTAGCTGTACCATATGTTAAACTGAAATATTTTTATACAACGTGTTCATGTAGTCTCACTAAACATGCTCTGTGAATGGTTGGATATAGCTGGCTATTACATTCCGATCATTAACTAATTTAGAAATACACAAAACCTGATTACTGCTACTCATATTTGAATTATTTGTACTTATAAAATTTATTTCAGAACACTTACAAATATTTAAAAATTTATACTCACACACACACGCATATGTACTTCGCGTTATATGGATTTTTACCAGTTGAGATTAATAGCAATGTTAACTAAACGATTTAAAATTTCTAATCTGAAATAAGAGTGACGTAATCTAATTTACTTGAAATTTCATAGAGTGCATCACCATCATCGAGATTTTAAGATACATTTACCTCATCGTCTTCCCCTTGAACGATTATATTGTAACAACCTATAAAGCATCTAATAACCCCTAACAGTTTTATCAGATACTATTATTACACGGACATGAGGTTATCCCTAAATTAACCGGTTTCAGCATGGCTCTGGAAATGCTGCACACTCTTCAATTCTTTCAGATCGTTCGCAGAAGTTGTACCGTACTCATTTCCTTCAATTTTAACTGCATTCTGTTTCGAGACTGCAGTACGCTTTCTAATACATAAACAGAATCTTCAATATTGTGATGCGTGTAGCAGCAAAACACGTTAGCTAGCTTATTTCATCTCTATATTATTTTACATGCAAGCCTGACCTTATCATAAATACATCTGTCAAAAAGCTAATTAAACATAACTCCACGGGCCGTACATGGCAAGCAGCGTTTCCAATTATGGCTTTTAGTCAACACAATATTGCCTACAACTACATACAATCGACTATCATTGCCTTAGCACGAGGAGCAATCGAAAACACGCATGCACGCACGCACACACAACGCACCCACGCACGTACGCACGCATGCACGCACGCACGCACGCACGCACACACACGCATACACACACAGACACGCAGACACACACACACACACACACACACACACACACACACACACACCACACACACACACACACACACACACGAGCGCGCAAAAACACACCAACACAAAAAACACTCAAACACGAAAACACGCTAACGCGAAAACACGTAAAACAAAAAAACACGCAAATACGAAAACACATAAACGAAAACACGCTAACTCAAAAACACGAAAACACACAAACGAAAACACGCTAACACAAAAACACACAAACGCAAAAAAAATGCTATCACGAAAACACTAACACGAAAATATGCAAACACGAAGACATACAAATGCGAAAACACGTAAAACGAAAACACGCAAATACGAAAACACACAAACGAAAACACGCCAGCGAAAAACACGGTAACGCGAAAATTCGTAAAGCTGCAAACATGAACCAAGACGGGGAGCACCGTTAGGAAAAACAAGTTTATTGACAAAATTGAATGAAAGCTTAGCGTTTGAAAATATATTATTATTATTATTATAAACAACAATACCTTATTTTTATTGAATAACAACCTTTATCGGTCTTCTTCTTCTTCTTGAACGGTGATTCGTCGCTATCATCATCATCATCATGGTTTTGAGATTCGTCCTTCTCCTCTACCTCATCGCTCTTCTTCTTCTGTGAATCATCACCATCACCCTGGATGTGAGATACATTCAGCTCATCCACGTCATCGTTTCCATCATTATCTTGAACGGTTATGATGTAATAGTTTATTAACAAGCCAGTATAATCTCTAATGTCCGCTGATGTTGGCTCATAAGCAGGAGAATACATCATAATAATGCTCATTCGATGACAGTTACACTTTAAAGAGCGAAACACACGAAAAACGAGAACGCTGTAGCCTAGGGCCTTGTGCGCTGGCGCACTCGTCAATGTTCGGGTAGAATCGGTTATCTTCGAGATAGGTTTGAAGTATTGACAACGACACTCTAATATCTTCACGAGGTGCATGTTTATAACTCTAAACTCTTTTTATGGCTGAGGTATTTCTCCTAAGACGGCGGCTGATGATGATGCGACGAATCACGGTTCAAGAAGAAGAAGACCTATAAAGGTTGTTATTAAATAAAATGAAGTATTGTTGTTTTATAATAATAATATATTTTCAAACGCTAGCTTTCATTCAATTTTGTCAATAAACTTTTTTCTAACGGTGTTTCGTCTTGGTTCATGTTTGCAGTTTACAGTTTTCGCTTTAGCCTGTTTTCGCTGGCGTGTTTTCGTTTGTGTGTTTTCGCATGCTTTTCGTTTTACGTGTTTTCGCATTTGTATGTCTTCGCGTTTGTATTTTCGTGTTAGCGTTTGTGTTAGCGTGTTTTCGTTTACGTGTTTTCTTTTTTGTGTTTTTGTGTTGTGTTTTCGCGCGTGTGTGTGTGTGTGTGTGTGTGGTGTGCGGCGCGCGCGTGTGTGTGTGTGTGTGGCGTGCGTGCGTGCGTCGCGTGCGTGTGCGTGCGTGTTTTCGTGCTCCTCGTGCTAAAGCAATGATAGTTGATTGTATGTAGTTGTAGGCAATATTGTGTTGACTAAAAGCCATAATTGGAAACGCTGCTTCTATGTCCAGCCGGTGTAGTTATGTTTAATTAGCTTTTTGACAGATGTATTTATGATAAAGTCAGGCTTGCATGTAAAATAATACAGAGGTGAAATTAGCTAGCTAACGTGTTTTGCTGCTACACGCATCACAATATTGAAGATTCTGTTTATGTATTAGAAAGCGTACTAGTCTCGAAACAGAATGCAGATAAAATTGAAGGAAATGAATACGTTACAACTTCTGCGAACGAACTGAAAGATTTGAAGAGTGTGCAGCATTTCCAGAGCCATGCTGAAACCAGTTAATTTAGGGATAACCTCATGTCCATGTAATAACAGTGTCTGATAAAACTGTTAGGGGTTATTAGATACTTTATAGGTTGTTACAATATAATCGTTCAAGGTGAAGATGATGAGGTGAATGTATCTCAAAACTCGAGATGGTGATGCCTCTATGAAATTTCAAATAAATTAGATTACATCACTCTTATTTCAGATTAGAAATTTTAAATCGTTTAGTTAACATTGCTATTAATCTCAACTGGTAAAAATCCATAACGGAAGTACATTGTGTGTGTGTGTGTGAGTGTATGTGTGTTAGTAAAATTTTAAAATATTTGTAAGTGTTTTGAAAGTAAATTTTATAAGTACAACGTAATTGCTAAATACGAGTAGTAGTAATCAGGTTTTGTGTATTACTTTCTAAATTAGTTAATGATCGAAATGTAAAGCCAGTTTATATCCAACCATTCACAGAGCGTGTTTAGTGAGACTACATGTGGACACGTTGTATAAAAAATATTTCAGTTCAACATATGGTACAGCTAAAGGATTATTACTCTTATAGGATGACGTCATAAGACAGCTCTACAAATAGTTGGTACGTATTCGTGATTTTAAACTTGTAGTTATTGTTAATCACGTATAATAATAAAACCATTAAAACCTTTGCCTTTTATTTCCATTATATCAGTTGATATTCTTAAAACATGTTAATTTAATTTATCTCTATGTTATATATAAGTAATTATTACTTTCCAGTCTTTTTAATGGATTTTTATAACAGGTAACGAACACGTTTCTATGAAACAATTTTGTGTGTATGTAATTGAACATGCAAATAAATCAGATATAATGTTCCGAATGCATAGGTGGTGTCTGTTTAGAAAGAGAGAATCTGGCTATACATAAAGCATCATTGCATTAGGGTAGAAATTATTTATTATTTCACATCATATTTAATTAGACTTTAATTATTCAGTTTTGAACTGTAATCTGGTTTCCGCAAACTGTACGACATAATTTCGGCTGATTGATTGAGATTGATCTGGATGATTTGATCGAGCATGATTTGTTTGAGATTGATTAATTAATTAATTAATTGTTGTTTTGTGTGTGTGTGTGTGGTGCGTGCGTGCGTGGTGTTGTGCTGTGTGTGCGTGTGTGTGTGTGTTGTGTGTGTTTGTGTGTGTGTGTGTGTGTGTGTGTGTGTGTGTGTGTGAGAGAGAGAGAGAGAGAGAGAGAGAGAGAAAGAGCCGAATGAGAGAGGGAGAGAGAGAAACAAGATAAAGCAAAAGAGAGGTGTGCATTATCAACTTCTATTTTAGAAAATGTTCATAGTCTATACGCCACTAGATGGCGCTAAAATCAATTTTTAGTCAAAGGGGCAAGGGCGCAGACCCTAATACATGTCCTGTCTTACAAGGCTAGGGCCATCTTATTAGAATACAATTTTGTATGACGGGGCGAGGGCCTACAGCTGTAAGATTAAGTTAGAAGCTACATACAATTGCACCAAGGGGCCCACGATAGGGGCTAAGCTCTACACTTGTCTTATAAGGTTAGGGTTCCCATACCATCTCCAGCCAGGGGACGAAGGCCCGAGAACAAGTTGCGAAACCCTACACGTGTCTTACAAGAACCTCCTTATTAGAAATAGAACGTATAAATAAATTTCTCGTATAGGTAAAGATCATCCGAACGTACCCAATAGCATATGACCATTTTAAAACAATAGGATCGATAATTTTAATAATAATATCTTATTAGGGTAATTATGCAATTTGCAACATTGTATGCGTGTGCGTTTCCCTAAGCTCCAGGGGTTGTATTGCTCTTAATACAACCAAAAGGACCTTAATTAGATGACCCTCAAAAATACCCTAAGGCCAATAGACCTAAACCCTAGACCCAGTCCTAAGACCAGCTCCAGGTCCAGCCCAGCCTCAAGACCAGCCCAGCCCCTCACGTGAGTATGTACAAAAATTGCTGTCAAAAGGCTCTAATACTACAAAAATAATTAGAGTTGAAAATTCCATCAAGGGTGACTCGAAAAGAAACCATAGGGTGAAAATACGGCCTCACACGTGGCTGCCATAAAATAGGAAAACATGCCTACACTGAGCGAGTAAAAACAAAAAGAAACCATAGGGTGGAAAAACGTCCACGTGGGCGTATAAAAAGTGGTGAAAGGAGCACCGGAAGTGACGTCAAAAATCCAAGATGGTGCATGGCGCCTGTACGATCATACATAAATTATATAACAATCATCTAGATATATCTATACTGCAGAGCTTTGTTTTTCGTTGCAGAACACCAAGCTATTGTAGTATTTAAATTTTAGAACATAAAAACGAGGGGCATCATGTATATTTGCCGTTAAAACCAAATTGGTTATTGACAATAATTGATTAACGAAACAATTTAATAATTAGCGCTTGTATGTTTCAAATATTCTGAAATAGGTATATGATGTTATGGTAATTGGTCTGTAATTAGATACATCTTGGTTGTTACCGTCTTTAAATATAGATTTTATTATTGAAAACATTAAAGCATTTGGATAGTCACCTTCCGTGTAACACTTATTTAATAAAATGGCAAGTGGACAAGAAGTGAAATCTTTCTATTTTATTTTCTTTTATTCTGAATATTTAAAAAAAACATGAAATGCAATTGAATTTAAATTTTACGTAAGTATTTAAGACCTAACTAATTTTGGACATTGAAATACATAAGTTAAGAGATATTCTCAACTTCACACGTCGTTATGTCGTAGTATAAAAATGACTGAGTATGAACTAAAATTAATAAATTACATTTTTAATGTTATGCAAATGAATGCCGTTTATAACAGATTATTAATGAGTATAGACCACTTCATTCATGACGTTTATAAAAATTTCCATACGAAGCGAAGGGAATGTGCACTACAATTATGGTTTAAAGGAACGTCCTGTTAAAACTAAGTTATATAAAAAGTTTGTGACGTCATTACCGTGTCTTGTGCTAAAATAAGTTATGGAGAAAAAAAGTGGTTTTCTAATGAAAAGACGAAGCTCGCAGGAAATTATTTATCAACAAAATTTAATTTGTGAAGTAAGTTATGTTTTAATAATTATGTTCGTCTTTTTATCAGTTTTATATCTGTATTACTGTTATTGGTAATCAAACTGATTTTATAATCTATTGTTTTTATGTTCTATTACACTTACAGTTAATGAAATAATAAAATTGAAATGTTTAAAGTATGTATTGAAACAAAAACAACAATGCGTTGTAAATTATAGAGGAGTATGAGGCAAATAATATTAAAATCTCACCATGCGATACCCAAATTTGTTCCTAGATTGCGACACCATGAAATATGAATATAAGCATTAAGTAAGGTATTGGGGTAAACTGCTAAACCTTCACAATCTAAAACAATTTTGTTAATTCAGGTTTAATTTTCCATTTGTTTAATCATTTAAATTTTACTTTTGCTCTAATTACACCTAAGAACGCGTTTAATTTTTATGCTTAAGTACCTACATTAGTTGACGTAGTAGTACTTGGTACATATGGCCTTAAAAACAAGCGTGTTCCTTTAATTAAAATAATGAAAAAAGTTCATATAAACAATGTCCGAAAACGCTTCATTAGCGATTACTTTCGCCCCGATTTCAATCCCCTGGTGAAATTCTGTCATAGAGAATTTTTTGGTGGCCACTTTTAGTAAGAAATTTCGGTCTGAAAAATTTAATAATACGAGTCCTAGAATTGCATCTTCAGTACATCTGTCATAAAACACAAAATATTGATATAAAAAACACGTTTAAACTGTAATAACTTTTCAAAATTTATAATAAACAATCGAATTTTAGTTATGAAATTTGTTTTTTTTTTTTCAATTGCTCTCAATATCACTAGTATAATGTACTGAAGATGACCATTTAAGTAAAAAGTAAATGCGAAACATGAGTGCATCACCCGAAGAGCCTGAGGGGTACCAAACACTCAGTAAGGGGAAGGAGAGGGAGAAATTTCTTTTAAATTAGATACAAAACTATGAGTCTCTAGTCGAAGTGGTTGTTTATGGTAAGTTTTTAGACGTCCCATGTCATAATGCAATAGTGTAAAAAATCTATTTAATTCTGTATTTTACCACGATTTTTAAAAATATATAGTTAATAAAATGGCGATCGAAACGTTACTCAGTTGTATATTCTTCCATCGAATGTCCATATCTGGACAATCTTGGAGATAAATTCAAAACAATTCATTTCAAAATAATATTTTGTCATTAAAAGCCCTTTTAAAGTTCTTACTGTAAGGCTAGTTTTTTCCCCAGTCTAAATTGTATTCATATCAGAAAAAAAATCCTTTTAGTTATGAAATTTGTTTTCTTTTAAGTTTTTTTTTGATTGTTTTGAATGTTACTGGACATGGACGCATCACTCCAAGAGTCTGAATGATACTTTTCAGTAAGGGGAAGTAGAGGGAAACATTTGTCTAGTCTAAGTGAGAATGGTAGTGGTTGCTTATAGTAAGTTTTTTGGCTTCCCATGTCATAATGCAATAGTGTCAAAAAAATAATTAAAAAAAGTCTGTTTAATTCTCTGTTTTACTTTGGTTTTTAAAAGTACATAGTTAATAAAATGGCGAGCGAAACGTTATTCATTTGTATATTTTTTCATTGAAATATTCGTAAAATATCTGTGCGATCTTGGAGATATTTCAAAAGTTTAAGGCAATTCATTTCAAAATTGTTTTGTCATTAAAAGTCCTTTTAAAATTTTTACAATAAGGCTAGTTTTCAACAATTTTTAATATGTTGCTGTGTGGTATCTTCACTCTTGAACTTGTTAAAAAGCTCGACCCATAGTTTGTCAATAGAAACAGAAAATTCTTTCAACTCTTTTCTTTTTGGACTGGTTATATATTTTTTTAACACTTTCGTCAAAAAGTTTCGAATCATCTATATGAATATCAGGGTGTTGTTTTTGAAATACAGTTAATGCGTTTCCAACATTTGACCACAGAGACTCTTTTTTTAGCAATACCCAACGAAACGCTTGCGAATCTTGAAAGTTGTTGCTTCCATTTATCCAAATAGGCTATACCAGTACCCTAAAACATGGTCACTGACGTTTTAAATTGAGTTATGGCTAGGTCGTCTCCTTCATTTACCAAAGTTACTAGCATAAACTTGATTTGGCAAAAAGACTTTATTTTTCTGTTTTATTAATGTTGGTTTAAATTTGATAGACTCATTGAAGAGTTTTGAGATCCCACTGGCAGCATAAATTTATGAAATGTAGAAGCATGTGAGTGAAGAAACTATAGCCAAACTTCAAAAAAATTGTTTTTAAAACTATTAAGAATCAATGGAGGAGGACATTTTTCTTGAGAGAAACTGTAACGGTTTGAACATTTTTAATATTCTTTCTATCGAAGGTAACAACGGTAACCATCTGTTTTTTCCCAACAGTTTATGGTATTCAACATTAACAAACTCACAAATTTCTTTTAATTGTTCAACTCGAACAGTGTAAATGTAGAAATACCCATAAACTTTCACAATAATAGCTTCGATGTCAATAGGCTGTCGATGTTTGAATAGAGTTAGGAAGGATATGAGCAGCACAGTTCACCCCAACTAAAGGTTCTTTAAGTAACTGCCGAACTTGATGAAAGACGTTACTTTGGCCATGTCTTGCTGCTCTTCCAAAATTGCAATTTATGTTAGCAAAGCACATTGCCATTACTTTTTATTATTAATTCGTATTTGTCAACCGTTTTAATAATATATTCGGATATAATGTCTGAAGTTTCACCTGGACGATCTTGAAATGTCAAAATGTTTACTTGCCTGCCCACTTCCGTGATTCGAACAATCGGTATAGATTGTATCTTTGTATGGAGCTAAATCACTTTTTTTTTGTAAATGATACACATCGTCAGATTAGGTTCTAGCAGATGCAAATTTTTGTTGGAAGCAACTTTTGTGGCCTTACTACTGCAGTGCATAAAACAAAAGGGCTGATTGTGGATCACGTTCTGATATGACCAACTACCTTCAATCGCAGCTAGCTTTTGTTCTTCATTTCCAAATGAAAACTGCGCACAACATTTTAAGCACTTTACATTAGAAAGACAAAAGACAACCTGCGGTTGTCCTTTTAATAAATAGATATCCACTTTCCAAATCTCTATTGAATGTACACTTTCTTTTGGGAATTTTTTGATCTTCTACCGTCATAGATACACACTACACTATAACGATTATTTATTTAAAAACAGTTGTTTATTAACATTTAACGTTAACTAACGAAATATTTACGCCTATATTTATTTACACGCAACGGTATACTTATTTTCCACGCGTACCAGACACCGTCGTAGACAAATTAGTAAATTGTAGAACTTGTGATGTCATCCTATTGTGCCTGTACTTCCACAATATGTGATTGATGATTTATTATATAGATACTTGTATACCCAAACTTAGTTTTAATCTAACTTTCCTTAAGAAATTTGTATTCCTCAAAATATGTATGAAAGAATTAAAAAAATTTACAATAGTTACAATAAACATATACAATAGAAAAGGAACAAAATCAAAATGTTTCTTTTCTAGATACTTAAATTAATACCTACCGAACACAATACAATAATATTAGACTGACACCAAAAACCAACGAATTCTAGAAGTTATATGAACTACTGCCTACTGCTCATATAATACAAAACGGATGAAAATTAATTTAGTTTCCATTTGTCATACGACTATGAGAAATAATAACAAAAAAGACCATGTTTTGTCCAAAATTAGAATTATCATAATCCACTAAATTCTTTTCAAAAACAAATCCGACCAAACTTTAATTAAAAACATTTAGATCATTACTATACATTAAAGAGTTAACACCAAAAGATTCCAAAATATTAAAACATGAACAAAATATTATGACATCCAATAAATCGGTTACCACAATTGGAAAACCTAGAAAACAACAGATAAAGCTTTAGATTTAAATAAAACAAACGTTTTATATGAAATATATATATGATATATATATATATATATATATATATATATATATATATATATATATATATATATATATATATATATATATATATATATATATATATATATACAGTGTATTTTAAAATCACCGACAAACGAAAACTGGAGATTCTATGATTCAAAATAAGACAAAATTATCATAAACGCTTTTTCGAAAATGCTTCCTAACCGAGATACAGGTTCATTAAAAAATATTTTTTTTAAGATTTTTTTAAGATTCCTCAAAAACTACAAAAGATATTACACTGAAATTTGGTACACCTAAATGTCTAATTAAGTACAATTAATCAGGTGAGTTTGAGTCAACTGGCTTCATCCAGTGGCGTAGAATATGTTAAGTTAATCACTTTAAGTAAATAAAAAACGCACGTTTGTTTTTTGAAGAAATATTTTTTGTTAAATTCAAAATTTAATTCTGCAAATAAAATCATACTTGGTATTTTTTAGCTTCGGCACCCGTTTTTGAAATATTTTGCATTAACATAAACCACTACATTATTCAGTAATAACCAAATTAAATAAATCAGAGATTACTTTGCATTTGACAGTTACGTATCTTATGTTTGCTAAAATAGTTGCATTTACGCGTGTTTTGTGATTCATTGTTTGTGTCTAATTACTGTGAAAAAATGAATTATTCCAAACGAGAACTGGTCGATATGCATTTACGTTATATTACGTTTAGTAACTTGTTAGAGTATGGAAGTTTGAAAGGAAAGATACATTCCGGACGAAATGTTCGTGTACCAGTTGAAATTAAGGAACAAATTTTAGATAGTTTATGAAAATTCATCAATAAGTACGCGTGAGTTAGGTTTATAATTTGGTATATCGCATAGCAAGTCTTGGAAAGTTTTACGAAAACAAAAGTTACATCCCTTTCACCTACAAAAAGTGCATGCATTATTGCCTGCTGACCATCCACGTCGAATGAATTTTTGCAAATGGTTTTTAAATAAAAATGCTGAAGATGTACAATTTTTTAGAAACTTATTGACCACTGATGAGTGTATTTTTTCCCGAAATGGAATAATAAACATGCATAATTCCCACAAATGGTTAGATAAAAATCAGCATACAACTGTAGTTACAGCTCACCAACATAGATTTAGCGAAAATATTTGGATAGGTATACTAGACGATCACCTAATCAGACCTATCCGTTTTCTTCAAAGACTTACTGGCGAATTGTATTTAAATTTTTTGAGAGAAGATTTGCCAGAATTGTTTGACGACGTACCCTTAGATGTTAGAATGAATATGTATGTCATGCATGATGGTGCACCACCACATTCTACACGAAACGTCAGAGAATTTTTAAATGCATGGTTCCCTGGACGCTGGATTGGACGAGCAAGTGAAGTACCGTGGCCGGCACGATCGCCAGATTTAAACCCATTGGATTTTATTGTGTGGGGGTATCTGAAAACTTGAGTCTATTCTATTAAAATTGATAATCGAGAGCAACTTTGGAATCGCATACAGATGGCATGCGATGAGATTAGGGCTATGTCACAAATTTTTCAGCGTGTTAGGTTTCAGTTGCTAAGAAGAACACAAGCTTGCATTCAAAAGCAAGGAGGACATTTTGAACAATATGTATAAAAAACAATTATTATTTTGTTTTTAATTCCTTCAATATCTCTTTAATAATGTACCCAATAGATAACTGCGTTATTTTTTTGTAACATAAAACAACTTTTGATTTTTATTGAATAATGTGGTCGTTTATGTTAATGCAAAATATTTCAAAACTAAGTATGATTTTATTTGCAGAATTCAAAAAAACCAGGAGCGTGCGTTTTTTTTTACTTAAACTGACTAATATTATATATAAATATTCTACGCCACTGGATGGAGTCAGTTAACTCAAACTCACATGATTAATTGTGTTTAATTAGACATTTAGGTGTACCAAATCTCAGTGTAATATCTTTTGTAGTTTTTGAGGAATCCTAAAAAAACCTTAAAAAAAGTATTTCTTAATCAACCTGTATCTCGGTTAGGAAGCATATTCGGAAAAATTATCATTTTTGTCTAATTTTGAATCATAGAACCTCCAGTTTTCGTTTGTTGGTGATTTTAAAATACACCGTGTATACACACACACACACACACACACACACACACACACACACACATATATATATATATATATATATATATATATATATATATATATATATATATATATATATATATATATATATATATATTCTCTAGTAACCACACACACACACACACACAGCCACACACGGACACGGAACACAGACACACAGACACACAGACACACAGACACACAGACACACAGACACACAGACACACAGACACACAGACACACAGGCACACAGACACACAGACACACAGACACTCAGACACTCAGACACGCAGACACACAGACACACAGACACACAACACAGACACACAGACACACGACACACAGACACGCAGACACGCAGACACGCACACGTGACACGTAAACAGGCACAGGCACACAGACACACAGACACAGACACACAGACACGCAGACACGCAGACACGCAGACACGCAGACACGCAGACACGCAGACACGCAGACACGCAGACACGCAGACACGCAGACACACAGACACACCGACACACAGGCACACAGGCACACAGACACATAGACACACAGACATATAGACACACAGACACACAGACACGCAGGCACACAGACACATAGACACACAGGCACACAGACACACAGACACAGACACGCAGGCACACAGACACATAGACACACAGACACACAGGCACACAGACACACAGACACACAGACACACAGACACACAGACACACAGACACACAGACACACAGACACAGAGACACACATACACGCAGACACGCAGACACGCAGACACGCAGACACACAGACACACAGACACAGACACACAGACACACAGACACACACACACACACACACACAGACACACAGACACACAGACACACAGACACACAGACACACAGACACACAGACACACAGACACACAGGCACACAGACACACAGACACACAGACAGACAGGCACACAGACACACAGACACACAGACACCAGACACTCAGAACACAACACAAGACACACAACACACAAACACACAGACACACAGACACACAGACACACAGACACGCAGACACGCAGACACGCAGACACGCAGACACGCAGACACGCAGACACGCAGACACGCAGACACGCAGACACACAGACACACAGGCACACAGGCACACAGGCACACAAGACACACAGACATATAGACACACAGACACACAGACACGCAGGCACACAGACACATAGACACACAGACACACAGGCACACAGACACACAGACACACAGACACACATACACACAGACACACAGACACACAGACACACAGACACACAGACCCGCAGACACGCAGACACGCAGACACGCAGACACGCAGACACGCAGACACGCAGGCACACAGGCACACAGACACACAGACACAGACACACAGACACGCAGACACACAGACCCGCAGACACGCAGACACGCAGACACGCAGACACGCAGACACGCAGGCACACAGGCACACAGACACACAGACACAGACACACAGACTCGCAGACACACAGACATGCAGACACGCAAACACGCAGACACACAGGCACACAGACACACAGACATATAGACACACAGACACAGAGATACACAGACACACAAACACACAGACACACAGACACACAGACACACAGACACACAGACACACAGACACGCAGGCACACAGACACACAGACACACAAACACACAGACACACAGACACACAGGCACACAGACACACAGACACACAGACACTCAGACACTCAGACACACATACACACAGACACACAGACACACAGACACACAGACACACAGACACACAGACACACAGACACACAGACACGCAGACACGCTGACACGTAGACACGCAGGCACACAGGCACACAGACACACAGACACAGACACACAGACACGCAGACACGCAGACACGCAGACACGCAGACACGCAGTCACGCAGACACGCAGACACGCAGACACGCAGACACGCTGACACGTAGACACGCAGGCACACAGGCACACAGACACACAGACACAGACACGCAGACACGCAGACACGCAGACACGCAGGCACGCAGACACGCAGACACGCAGACACACAGACACACAGACACACAGACACACAGACACACAGACACACAGACACACTGACACACAGACACACAGACACAGACAAACAGACACACAAACACACAGACACACAATGGCATGCCTTAATTTTAGTTTTAGCTTTTGGTATGTCTAGGTTTCTTGTTGTGTTTTTCCTAGACGTTGATTTAAATCCTTTACCAATTCTACGTTAAATTTCTACAGCACTATAATTTAATAAATGTAGTAGAAATTAAAATTAAAAATAGTAGGAAACGTACTTCACTGTGTTTTCACTGTATAATAACACTTACAATTGTTAATAAAACTATTTCTTTGTTAGCGTTGACTGGATTTTTAATTTTTGTCAATTTTCTAATTATGGGTGCTTTTATCAATTTCAAATTAAAGTTTTTCACAACTTAACATTTACATCATAATTTGATTAAGACTTGTTAAGTTTGCTCTTTAATTAAGACATTTCACTACTAGCCTTCGACCGTTAGAAGGTGTTCTGGTTTGTCATCTTCAAGGCAGTAGCAGTGATCTAGTTATTCTTTACTAAAATTGTAGTCCATAGTTGGCTTGATACGTTTGCAAACTGTTATATTAATAGAATGCTTATGTTTGCGTTTTCACTTTTTCAAATTTCATAAATTGGCTTCAACCTCTTAAATATTCTCAAAGACTGTATTACTAAACGGTAACGTTTAGATTTGTGTAAAACATTAATACAAAAATACACCATTCAAAACCCAAAAAAGCTAAGTAATTGAAATATGTGTAATAATGGTAAAGCTTACCTTTTCAGACTGTTAACATTAATAGCAGGCTTATGTTTGCGTTTTCATATTTCATAAATTTATTCTGTCATCAATTCTTAATAGAATTACCACTACTGAGGACGATAACTGTAACTGTTACCGAAACATATAGATTTATGTAAAGTATAAATATAAAGTACATCATTAAAATCCCAACAAAGCTAAGTATTTTAATTAAGGTACATAGAATATCCAACATAAATGAAAATGACAAAGTGTGATCATAATAGAACGCGGGTATCTAATTATGTAAACTAGGTCAGGTATATCATTTATTATCAATACATTTTTTAAATAAGTTGTTTGTGTTTTCTTATCTATTTGTATTGCTATATTAACGATCTGTTTTTTTTTGCGCGATTACGTTAACTCTCATACACAGTTTTTAATTATTTCAGTATTATTCTTTTTATGTGTGTAATTATACCTTGCTCTGTATATGTATTATGCAATTATGCACAATACCTGTGTACAATTATGATTTCTATAAGTGCAATCCACTTAATTTCCATTGACGTTTTATGAAACTCTACATTTTTTAAGATTATAATATTAAAAACACAAAGAAAATACAAAAAGAATACACAGTGTGTTGAAAGAATCCAAAATTCCAACAAAGACCTATTTGACATTCTACAGCCTGAATTATCCTAGCTTAAATACTGCGATATAATCCAGATAATGCAATGGCACCAAACAGAGCATATTTTCATTTTAATATCATTTTAAATAATGTCACCCTTGACACACTTATAAGCTATCTCATAAACAACTGAATTCGGGCAATGTGCATCGTACCTACGCAAGTCGCAAAACTTACAAAGAATTGGCAAGCTACTAGGTACTTATAAAAACGAAAGCATTAACCCGATTAATATTGAAATTTATCAATGCTGTATTATTAATAAAATCAGTGCCAGTCGTTTATTGAATGTCGTTAATATAAATAAATTGATTAAAAACATAAATAATCTATTTAATCATCTAACATCTGCGTCTAGCATGTACAGAAAAAAGGTCTATTTTTATGGTTTAGCACTATTTCGTGATCTTGGGTACTTTATTGGTTCGCACATTTAGTTTGTTTTTATATTTCATCGAATTACTGTAACAAACATAATACACTCACGAATCACACAAATAAAGTTTCTAACACCGAACGCGTTTCAATACATAGCTATCATCATCAGTGGTCGACGAAGACGAACTAAAGAAAAATTCCTAATGTATACCATTAGCTTGGAATGCTTCATCCGCAATGGAACTTGCGCGGAATTAAGAGCAAATACGCAGAAGTAACGCAATTAGTAAATGAACATAATCCTATAATTCTATCTATGCAAGAAACTAAATTAAAACTAAATGAGAATTTCAAATTTGAAAACTATAAATCTGTGAGAAATGAAACGTACATCAATATCGGAGGAAGGAGTCACGGAGGAACGCTGATTATAATAAGAAATGGTATCCTCTACCGAAAAATACCTATTAGGTACTACCGAATACTAGCATGTGGTGTAGCGTTACTAGGACTAAAATCTTTAAATATTTTAAATGTATACCTCCCTGATCAGTCATGTTCGGAAAGCGAGCTAAGAAACCTAATGCAACAGATTCCACATTCACGGTTAATCTTGGAAGACTATAACTGCCACAATACGACGTGGAGATCGGAAGTATGCACCACTAAATGAATGATAATAGAGACAATAATTAATGGCACTAATATGATATTATTGAATGATGGCCAAGCTACACGTATGAATGAAAGCAACGGGAACATGAGCACAGCTGACTTATCGCTATCCTCTCTTTGCATCACCACAGCATTCAGATGGTCAATCCTACATCAGAGCGACAAATTATCATAAATCCAAACACAGAGTACAAACAATCGCAAAATGTAATGTCAACAGGGCGGATTGGAACAACTATCGAAATAATCTGCAACTCCAATCCTTCATACAAGCAGCTTCAAAGTCCATACCTAAAAAACCTACCTCCTACAAACGATGCCCAGTGCTTTGGTGGACAGCACAAATTCAAAAATTGAACAAAGAAAAGAAAAATCTATTACACTTATACAAAAAGAATCGAACAAAAGACGATTTCATTTATACTGTAGGTTTTGCTTTTCTTTCTTTTGCCCGTGCTTTATTCAATTGAATTGAAGTTTTTGAAGTGAGAGCTGTTTTTTGCAATCTGTAATTTAAACCAAGTCAGCGTTTTTTAAATGAGGGTTGTTTTTTGTATAAGTCGTTATTTAAAATAGACAAATGTCTGGGGTTAGATAAACAAATGATCAAATTCCTGGGGGTCAATTTCAAGTTCCCCGCAGTTTCTCAAAAGCAAAGGTCTACTCGTTTGCGTTCAACCAAATTTTAAAAATAAGTGTAATCTAATTAAGGTCATGAATAAAGTAATTGGGGGTTTTTCCAAGACACGGTAGAGGAAATTGAATAGCGAAAGTAGTTAACTACTTTATATTAATAATTGTTGGAAAGCATTAAGTGATTTATATTGACCATTTAAAAATATGCTATTAGGTAAAGCCACGATCAGCTTCCATTACAGAAAACATGCATTAGTTTAACCACTATATGACGTCACAATCAAACCAGTCTGTTTTTAAAAATAAGTGTAATCTAATTGGAGGGATTTTTTGTCACGCGCAAAGAATACAAACATCACATAATCCGAATCCATTTAACTTTCATGAAGATTTCACTAATATAGGACTGTAATTTTTTCCAAATACATTAGATGTACTTGAACAGTGAAAGGTTCTTATTGTGGTTACATAATTGGGGAAATCCATAAAATAATAATGACTTTATATTATCGATTGCTGGAAGACTCTAAGTACTTTATATAATTCAATTATAAGCAAAACGCCTAAAGTGCATGTGTTGTGATTGTAAGCAGGTGTTTACCAGGCGTTCTTACAATACGATTATCGACAACAACCTTGGTAAGTGCTCGTTTTTTTTATTTTAACCCTTACCTCTTATTTTATTTACTTTATTACTTACTTTTATCACTGTATGCAAAACTCGACAATGCTGATACGTTAATTTGAGCGATAATACTGTTATTATGGTTGTCCAATGATAATGATGACCGTGGGTAAAATAAAACAGCGTCCTATAGCTGCCTTACAAAATGAAATCGGTGTTAGTTTCAAAATGCTTGTGTATTATCAAAATTGTAAATGAAAGTCAGCTTGTTTATTTACCCCCGGGGTACTTGCCCCTTTTCAAAACCAGATAGTGCTTTCAAGCTTGTATATAAATCTAGGGCTCTTTTTGCCAGAGGTATTTCCGAATGTGAGTAATATTATTATTATTATGGTTGTTTAATGATAATGATAAGCGTTGTGTAAAATAAAACACTTGATTTGGTTTGATATGCTTCGGCTGATTGCATTGGCCTATCGATTGATTTGATTAATTTCTGTCTTTTGACAAGGGGCGATTTCAAATTTCCCCGCCAAAACAAAATGGTTGTCAAAATTTAATTAAGACATAATTAAAAACTGAATAATAACGACTTAGGACGTTCGGGCTTGCTTATAAATCTGAGGCTCTTTTTAACAGAGGTGCTTCCGCTAAGGCAGATCTTTTATGTAAAATATTTTAATTATCATCTTTCATTTTCCAATAACGCCATCCCCTATTACAGAAAACATTCATGAGTTTTAAATCGCAAAATAGTATTACTTATAATAAATGATTAAAACCCTTTCTCTTTTTTATTTATAAACTTAATTATAACTCATAATTAAAGCCGTGGTAAGTTGTGGTAACAGTGGACTAAGCTCTGAACACGGGTGTAGGCGTCTTATACCTATCTCACAAGTTAGATCTAGGGCCTCTTATTTACTCTGATTACTACATCTGTATGTAGTTTTAAAATATACCGCTAGGTGGAGCCACTTCTATTGCAGAAAACGTTCATTAATCTACACAAGTAGATGGCGCTACAAACAAATTAAAATTTTGAGACAAGGGGGACATGACAAGGGGTTAAGACCCGAAAGCAAGTTCTGAAGACCTATACCTTTCTTACAAGTTAGAATTAGGGCCCCTTATTAGAATACAAATTCAAATTTTCCGCCAAGGGGGCCAGGGGCTAAGACCCGAAAGCAAGTTCCTAAGACCCATACCTGCTTACAAGTTAGAATTAGGGCCCCTTATTAGGATACAAATTCAAATTTTCCGCTAAAGGGGCCAGGGGACGAAGCCCCGAAAGCAAGTTGCGAAGCCCTTTATCTGTCTTATAAATTAGCAATAGGCCCCCTTATTAGAATACAAGTTCAAATTTCTCGCAATAAACAATCAGAATGTAATAACTTAAATACAAATTCAAACTTCTTGTCAAGGGGACAGGGGGCGAAGCCCCGAAAGTAAGTTGCGAAGTCCTATACCTGTCTTATAAGTTAGCATTAGACCCCATATTAGAATACAAGTTCAAATTTCTCGCAATAATTAATCAGAATGTAGAGACTTAAATACAAATTCAAATTTCCCGCAAGGGCGCCCGGGGACAAAGACCCGAAAGCAGGTTGTGAAGCCCTATACTGTCTTATAAGTTAGCATTAGGGCCTCTTATTAGAATACAAATTCAAATTTCCACCTCATTACCAATCAGAATGCGGAGACTTAGTCCTCTAATCAGAGCACAGCAGCTGTGTGGTGGGGCTAAGGACCAATCAGACGACAGTGGGGCGGGAACTTGCACAACAAATCAGGTAAAAGGATGAATATGGCCTAGTCTTAGTCCCCTCCTTAATGAAGCCGCAAGGGCCGTATCTAGTCTTACTCCGCCTTATCACAGACAAAATAGCCTTTATTTGCTCTGAAACCAGGGGGCGAAGTCCATGCACCAGTCAGAAACTAGCTGGCGTTGCCTACCCTCAGGCCCTCCAATCAGAACACTGCATGCGCGCGCATTTTCCTACCCTCCAGGGGCTGAGGCTTTAATTAGGGGCGAAACTTACGTGACCATCCCCACACCCGTCCCCGCACCCCTAAGCCTAGGGTAAGCTGTCAAAAAAGGCTCTTAACACAGTCAAAAAGGCCTTGATTAGAGGTGAAAGTACCATCTAGGGGTTGAAAATTCCGTCTAGGGGTTGAAAAAGGCCCCCGGAAAAAACCGTCAAAATAGGGGTGGAAAATGACCATGGCCACGTGAGCGTTGCTTCCCCCACTCCATTTTGTCCTCATGTCCACCCATTCTACTATTCGGTATTAACTTAAAGACCTTTGAACTTAAAATTGACATAGGGCAGTAATGGCCATTTCTTAAGATGGACTTAAAGATGTAAGTTACAGGTTTATCAATTATAATTGCTGTATTTTACAAAAGAAACTGAGGTACTTGGTTTAATCCCATAGTACTTTTATTCTTTAATTTTTGGAGACCTTTCCGCACAATACCTTCAGTTACAAAATAATCACTTTTTTACTTTTATACAATTTGAAACTTTTTTGAAGTATGTAGTCCTGGGCGAGTTCCTCATTTAATCGTATCCGACTGTAGTACGTAGTACTCAATTAAATAATACACAACTCAAACTCAAACATTCAATACGTACAACACTTTAAACACTTTAAAAGAGTACGTAAATTTCGTCTCAATGATCTTAATAATTTTATCTTAATCCAAAACAACGAAAACATACACGTCAATTCAAATTTGAAAATATTTAAATTCAATTAATATTCATGACAAAATCGCTCAAAGCTTAAAGCAATTTTGAATATATGATATAATATAAATATGTATTAAAACATATAATAATTTTTATGAATATTCTGAAATAAATAAATATCACCAAATTTGGAAAATAACAATTAAGTCTATTAATTTTTAACCACGAAATCACTCCTATCCCAAAATTAAAACAATCGTAACTATATGTGTGTACTTTATAAAATATAATTTCTCTCAAACACTGGTTACAATTTTTATTATTAAACGCTTGCAAGTATGAATTTAGAAGTTAGAATTGTAATTTTTTTTATTTTTTTATTTTATTTATTAAAACAAATAATGACAAAAACTGTGATAAACAGTAACTGCAACTAAGGCCAATATCATTATTAAAACACTTAGCTTTTGGGTTCTTTAATGGTCTATTTTTATATTTATATTTGCATAAAGCTATACGTTTAAGTAACATTTACAGTTATCATCCTCAGTAGTAGCAGATCTTTAAGAATTGGTTAAGATGTTATAACAAATTTATGTAATGTGTTTGCTTTTTCATATTTTTCTTATTTAGTAAATTTGTTATCTTAAACAAAAGATATTACTACTACTGAGAACGATAACTGTAATTGTTATCGAAACGTGTAGAGTTATGTAAAACAAAACTATAAAAATACACCATTTAAAAATCCAAGACTAACTATTTTAATTATGTGTGATAATGGTGACAGTTTACATTTTCATAAGACCAATATCGTTTGTCTGATTGAATCGACGAAACAAAGCAATTAAATTTTGTAATTGGTTTGTACAAGATAAATTTAAATCTCGTACCAATCGTAACCAACACAGCCAAAAATAACAATAATTTACTGTACTAAATCTTCGTGATGCTTTGTGTAATTTTACACGTAAAAAGAAATCTAATAAAGCGCTGTTAATCTGCAATACCTAAACTTTTTGGTTTAAGTCTCACAATAAAATTATTGGGTAAGATCAAATAAAAGAATAAGTTGAATAACTAACTTTATTAAAATAAATTTATATTAATTAATAACAATGACTACCGCAATTAAGCAATACCCACAAAAAATTATTTTATCTAATTTTTCCCTACAAAGTCTTATAGTATTCTCTTAACTAAGCACACCAGAAAAAGGTAGTGGTCAGATCGATTGTGCTTATAGCCTAATCAAAATTTACGATACTACCAATGGCACCTGTGTAGTACCACCAATCGTTCACTACTCAACGATATCTAAAATTATTTCTACTTACAAATTTCCTAATCCTTTTTAAGATGAAGTATCCCAATCAACGGAGTTGGACTCCTTTAGTTAATGCTTGCGATAGTATACACACGCGCACAATCGGCCTTAATTTTGCCTGCGCTAAATTAAATGTTACTCGTTTACTCACGTCTTTTCGCTTGCATTAGTTGGGCAATTTGTTAGCTAACTGCTTGCTCAAATCTTCGTTGAATTTAAACTCTCTTCGTATCTAAATTCTGAATTGTCTATCAACTTTACTTACTAATAATGAATCAATAAACGATCACTTTAAAAAAGTTTCTCTTACTATCTCGAGAATGTTATACACAATACACACTTAACAACGGTTTCTCTTTTTCTCAAATCCGTTTTAACGCTTTATTTAAAATTTTGGAAGTCTCAGAACAATTTTCAACTTCATACATCTACTTTACTTGTAAACGTTTTAATTCTCTATCTCCAAAAATAGGTTCCGGCAGTAAACAGACACTGTTTTTAACTGTACTACTGGCTTCCTTGAATAATTCTTAGACTTTCAACTCTAAACGTACCGTAAACGATTCGCTTTCACCAAAATCAATTAGTTCGCCCTTCGGATTGGTTAAATTAATTATGTTACTAATTATGTCAGAGTTTATTTCCATATACTGGGTATTGCTTGGAGACTTATCTAAACGATAACCAGGTGGAATCGTGACGTCGATTTCGTGTAAAGCTCAGGCGGTTTTCCGTTTCGATAGGCTCCTTTTATAATATTCCATTCGATATGTACGTGGGTATGTCTAATTATTTGAATACCCAAATCGCATGTATGTATAACATTTGCTTCTAATATTTTACGTTAAAATGTGAGCTTGCCGTACTGGGCCCTTTTGACTATCCAGATTGGTAATCGCCGACTTGTTATGCCATGGTAACATAAGCATGCTTCCTCTAATGTAGACATTTCTAAAGTAGCGTAAGTTACGTGCGTATTTTTCAAATCAGCGTTGGTTAACAGCCTTGCAATTTTTTCGAATTTTCAGCATGATTAACTTCTTTCGCAATTCTTGAAGCTCCTCCAGCAAAAACATCGGCTGCTGACAATCCAGCGAATCATGGAATAAAGAACGGTAAAAACCCCCTTGTTGGGTAATGCAATAACTCTAGATATTTTGATTTTTATCTTACTCCTAACCTTTTTACTGCGCGTTTTGCAGTTGACATTGCCGACTTTACAGTTTTCGTAACATTTGCCCCGAGTTTAATATTTTTAGCTATTATTTTGCGTAAATGGGACAAGGTCCCCGAACCACATCGTACTCTTTTCTTTATATCCTTAATTTTCTTTTTGCTTTCATAATCGCGGCAACATTTTATGCGACAGCTCGTTCTTCTACGCTTGCACCTGGTGCATGGTGATGTCTACCCTCCAAACCTGTATTATTCATATGGCTAATGTTGTGGTTTTTACATTCAGCGTCTAGAAGATTAATACCCGGATCTGCGCGTGCTACTCGTTTTTATAATTTTGTACCCTGACCACGATATTAGTCACCAGGAAAGTGTAAATTAACAGGAAGCTTATTACTTAAAGTGTGCAGACCACCACCACCATTTTTACTACTTCGCAGTCTACGTAACATTGTTTATGTTTACACAGAGATGAAGGTGTTTATACATGAATGGTATAATAAAAATTTTTAAAACTTATATCTTTATATTTGTAGTACATAAAGTGTTACGATATATATTTACAGCAATGTCGGGATTCTTCACACGAACAGTTACTCTCTTTAGTTTTCTCTCTACTTCAGACATTTCTAGATCCGATTGTAATTTCATTATCTTGTATAACAAATTATTGATCCGTTCTCGTCTTTGTGTGACTACATATGCTTTAATCGTTTTTGGCATTGTACTGAGTTCTTTTAGAAGATCAATACACATAATACTGTTATACGTTGGTAAATACGACGTTTATGGTTTACCAGCACTATCCAAACTAGTTAATAAGCTACAATGACATCAAAATACTCTGTAAGATTAGTTTTAAATGTTAAATAGGATTTACAAAAAAAGTGAGAAAATTTCACTTTATATACAGAGTTTTATATAAGTAAGAAATGAAGAGTACTATGCTTATGGGTTTCAACCACCGGAATCTATCCTACCCAGCCGAGAACAGACGTATTTGGTCAAGCAATACAGAGTATGCGTAAAACCAGTTACAACTATATTTTCTAGTACTTAAAAAAAGATGAGTCATTGATTTGAAATGCCTATTTTGCAGATTCTATTTCCTAAAACCCGTTTTCAGTTTTCGCTTAACTCAACATCTGGTGGATTATTGATTTACTGGTTTTCCCCATCATTGGTCGAACCCTCAATTCCGGTTCAAGTTAATGAACCCTCATTTCTGGGCCAGTGAAATTTCCGGGAAGTCGTTCTATATTTATATTTCCAAGAATTGGCCTACCCAGTCCTCTCCTTTTGACCTAGAAGTGGTCAATGAACTTTGACCTTTTTTCCCCTACTATTAACATAAAAAAAGCCAATAAATTGTACTTCTCCCTCCTCCTTTGCCTTAGGAAAAGGTCAATAAGCTTAGGGGTTTCTAGAAACTGGTCTGTTTTTATATCTCTAGGAATCAGCACGTGTGACCCATTTTGGGGTATCAAGGAACTGGTTCTATTTTTAGATGTCTGAGAATCATCACGTGTGACTTACTTTGCAATTTTTGGGTACTGGTTCTATTTTTAGATTTCTGAAAATCATTACTTTACTCATAACCTATTTTTAAAGCCTCGCTCCCTCTCGTCTCCTGGAATTGTTCTATTTTTAGATTTCTAAGAATAAGCACTTGACCTACTTTAGGATTTCTAGAAACTAGTTCTGTTTACGGGGTTAATGAACTTTAGCCTCTCCCTCATTTTAACCTACAAAAAGGTCAATACACTTTGACCCCTTTGTACTCCTTTTGTCCTAGGAAAAAGGGCGCAGCCCTTAACCTCTCTCCTTTCCATTTGCGCTAGAAAAAGGTTAATGAACTTTGACTCCTTTGTTCTCCATATGACCTTGTAAAAGGTCAATTAACTTTGACCACCTTCCATCTCTTTTTGACCTTGAAAAAGTCAATAAACTTTGACTTCTCTCCTCTTCTTTTGACCTACAAAAATGGCGTGGCCTTTTGCCTACTTTCTCTCTCACACTTATTGTGATTCACCATCTATCTGTCTCTCTCTTATGCATGTAAATCCCTATATCTGCCAGAAGTGACATAGCTATACTACTATGCTCCAAAACGACCTTCGATCTATTCCTGCTTTGAAAACTGACTTGGGACTACGCGTTGAAAAAAACTTGCAATGTGTCAACACCGACCGCTTAAAAGTACATTTGCAAGTGTACTTGCACAAATAAAAGTTGCATCATGTAAAGTAGTAATGGTCAGTTGGTTATCAATCATGAGCAGGACAGTAAGAATTCTTATTTTCTTTTTTGATTTCCTTTCAATTCAATTATTAATTTACAAACATATTTGTCGAGACTGTATTGTTGAAACGTAGTGCTTTTTTGAAATGATGACATTGCATGTTAAATGTTATTTTTAACTTCATAACGTAATATGGAATTTTTTATTTTGCAAAATGATATATTAATAATACGTCTATGGCGGTTACTAAGCACTCAGTTGGTGGTTGCCAAGAATTTTGAATTTTGAATTTTACAGCCCTGTTACTGGTGCAAAATTTTGAGTGAATTACAGTGACGGGAGCCAAACGTAGAAAAAGGTATGATAGGCAGGGAACTTAAACAAGCATAATATTTGTTCACATAAGTTTTCTACCTTATATTACATGGCGTTCTCTAAAATAAAATTGTCATCAATGAATCATTTTTTCTTGCCAAGGTACAGCTCTACCAGCACAAAAATAATCAGCATAATTTTCCCGCAATGAAGCAGCGTTCCTTGAATAATTATTACTATCGATTTGTCCCAAGTTTCTTAATGCTTGATTTATTTGGCAACGAGATCGCCACGTACCGGGTATAACACGATTCGAATCCAATCTTCAACGTCCAATGAGCCAGTGGGTGTGTAACTTTCGGATGAGCGTATTCGTAACCAATTATGCAATGCACAACATGCACATCATTAACCTTATTAATATTTAGCGCTATAGGCATATCAAATATTCTAAACCTAGACACCAAAATTCTGAATGCATAATTAAAATTTTTTTGTTTTTTTTGTCGGTGGTGCATTTCTTGCAAATGGTTTGAGAAAATCTTACATGTTTTCTTGTGACGCATCATTCAAAGGTGACTTGGCAGAAACAGCTGCGTCATTGGCTCTCCCATTTGCACCGATCTCCAAATACCGGAAACAATAGTTTGCATCAACACTCGCTTAAAATATCACACTAAATGTCGCTTTATAATTATAAAACTCGGAGCTTGAATTTGGCACTTTTTTAGTAACTAAATTGCACCTCAGCAGCTTGAGAAATTCCAACGCCAGTAGAATTAATATTGTTTCTCTTTCCATTCTTCCTGTGTTTGTGGTACCTGTAACAAAACTTTTTTTCAGGATAGACCGACGGCTGAATGTATGGATGATGAGAGCAACCAAGCAAGCGGAGACTCATCTCAGGAACATTGCAGTTATGAAGAGGCCGTATCTACATCAACTACAACTACAGCGTGAATTACCCGGTTTTCTGTTCCAACTCCGATTCGCCCACCTCATACTATCGGGAAACAATCTTCGCAATTATCTCAAGTTTCCCCTAAACGTAAACTTGCTGATATCAATGACACCATAGATAGACTAAATGCTAATACTAATGATAAGGAGGATCGACTTTGATTACTTTGGAAAACTAATTTCCTCACAACTAAGAAAAATGCCAGAACTAGAGGCGTTAATGTGCATGGAAAGAGTAGAAGATAAAGTTAGAAAGCAACGACTCAAAATTTTGAGAAATGCTTCGCCCACGTCGTCGTTTTCTTGATATTTATGGACATTACCTTCTCCTGGAGAGTCTACATCGTAGTCTCCTCCACAGATGTCTGAGCCAGGTTCTAGGAATGGGTTCTCCAATAGGTTGCTTGAAGTATCGAGTGAAGATGATGACATCATTCATCATTCTGATCTGATTCAGGGGGAATTTATGAATTCGTGAACAGAATACATTTATAAATCTACATATAACAAGCATTAATATTATAGGGAAAAGGAAAAGTGGCTGTTTTATTAGACTTACCTTGACAAATTCTTGTAAGGCACTGTATGTTTCTTTTAATACATTTTTCATAAAGTTGGAAATTGTATTTTTTTAACTCGGTAGAGGTATTCAAGGCTAGGATATGAGTGTCCCGTTGCTACATATCTTAAAGTGATCTGTAATTTAAGTTCTGCTGAAATAGCTTCTCGCGTGATGGTATACTGTTTTGATATCTTTCGCCGAATTTTAGCAAGAAGTTTCTTAAACATGACCTCGTTCGTACGCAGATGGTTCCTGTATCCGGACTTATCTTCAACTGCCAGCTCTTTTAAATATCTCTTTTCTTAAAATTGTTTTCAGTTCCTCAAATAAAATGCTTTTAATTTCCCGTACACAAGTTTGCACTGCTTTACTTGGCGCCATTTTGAAGCAATTGCCAATTTGGCCTGATTATCGTTTCAACTGTGTGAACACAAATCGGTTGCGAATTTTCTTGATGAACAAAAATCGTTCAAGATCTGGACCATCAAAATCCAGAATTATTAGTCAAAGAATACCTAAAAGAAAAACTAATAATTCTAATTCACAATCAAGGTTTTCACTTACTAGTGGTGCGAGAATATCGACTGCCCACATTTCTAATCGGGGTGAGACCCAGTCTGAATTAGAAATTGAACCTACTGTGGATCTTTTGCCGATGGACTAGCCGGCAATCACCAAACCTGGGAAAGTAGGTACGACAACGCATGACATGGACTTTGGAAATGAACATTCACGTTATGCGATGTTACTATATTGTAACTAATTTGGCAACTGCACCACTTATTAGATATAGATTAAGAGAAAGGTTTTTGAATAAGTATACTGATTATACAAAGGTAACCGAGCACAGGCTTGTTGATCAAAAGAGAGCAATTTTACGTAATCTAACTTCAGTTAGATAAATTTAAGAATAAAGTAGCGGAAATAGTAAATGTAAATATACCTGAAAATAACTTAGATTACAATACCAAGAGCAATATCCAACACAAGGCTACCAATTCCAAAGCGGACTAATTCCAAATAACTAACAATGATAGTAAATCTTTCAGATACTAGAAATATCCCAGATTATTTACCAATAAATGAGAATTTTGAATATTTGCACTGTTATTTATTCTGCAGCTACTAAATATTGTGCTGCACATGTTAGTAATAAATCAAACAGTATTCGAATAAAACATAAAATAAGACCATGAGAAGAACGACTCACTAGTAAAGTAGATAAGCTAAAAAAAAATTGGACAAATGACTGCTTTTCAAAATGGTCAAAGGAGAACAAAATTAAAAAACAAAATAGATGTAATAATGAGTAAGAACTTAACACACGCTAATTATGACCCGCAAAATCAAACTATGCAGCAAGCCATTGATACTTTGAAACAAAAACTTTCAGTTGCAGCAAAAAAAAAAAACGCCGATTAAATTATCAGCTAAACGAATAATGAACAACAACCTATTTAGGAGAAACGAGAAATCATTTTATCGACATTTCCAGAAACTTCCAAACGCTATAGGTAATGGAATTCCTAACCAAGATGATATGTCCAAGTTTTGGTCTGCTTTATGGTCGGTACTTATAGAACATAATGAATCGGCGAGCTAGATCAAACGTGAGTACGAAAGAATGCCTTCACTTCCTAATAGGACTGAAAGTCAAATTTCTTTGCTTGAGCTGAAAACGATTATTAGCAGGTCTCATAATTGGAAGGCAGCAGGTATAGATAGAATACAAAATTTTCGGTATAAGCGTTTTCCGAGCACGCACCCATTTGTTGTGTATTACTTTAATAATTTTCTGAAAGATAATGACACCAAAAATCCAACAAAATATGGACCCATTACTTGTCTTCCTACTGTTTACAAATTTCTCACATCATGCTTAGCTGAGAAGATTTACAAGCATTGCGAAGATAATTCAGTCATTGCCATTGAACAGAAGGGGTGCACTAGAAATCCTCAAGCATGTAAAGAGGAATTGTTAATCGACTCAATCGTGTGAGAACAGGCTATAAATAAACTACGAAACCTATTTACAACTTCTATCGATTACAGAAAGGCATATGCCTCTGCTCCTCACACTTGCCTGATTGAGGTCCTTAAGATATATAAGGTAAATTTACTTTAATATTTAATATCACATTAGGAAACCCAACTCAACGTTGCAACGATGGGAAAAAGGATTATTGACCACTCCTTTTATTAAGATTTCATAACGCATCTTTCAAGCGACTCACTAAGCCCCTTATGGTTTTGTGTGGCACTTAATCCCCTTTCTCATATGCTAAATATTACAGAATGTGGTTTTAAGTTAAAAGTTAATAATGATTAATAACAAATTATATCCTACTTATTGTATATGGATGACATTAAACTGTACGCTGGGAAATTACAACGTATTAGATCTTTATTGAAAACTATTTTCCATTGACATCAAGAGGCGATTTGGTGTTGACAAATGTAAAACGCAATCTGTGATTAGAGGTGTTCATACAACTTCAAAATGGGGACGCTATTGACCTAATGAAACATGAAGAAATATGCAAATATCTTGGAACGATGCAATCGATTCGTATAAAAACATGCACAAATTAAACATCAGACTGTAAATAAATCTCGGCTTGAAAATATTATGAAAGCAAAATTAACTGAAACGAATACCATAAAGGCCTTAAATACATATGCAACACCTATACTTTCGAAATTATTAAGTAGACTACCACCGAAATTGAATCTCTTGAAAGATGTAGGCATTCGAACATCGATGACAAAATGTTCATGCTCATCATCCTAAACCAGCCATTGAGCGGATGACTATACGTAGGGTCCAAGGAGATAGAGAAATAATTAATTTAAATTATCTCTCCAGTGAAGTTTCTAATGATGTGTTTGCAGTGAATGGATTTAGTTTTCTACGTAATGACCGACTTGGCAGAGGGGGAGGTATTGGTCTATATTTAAATAATGCAATGAAATTCTCGCTTATACATGCTGACCCTAAACCCTCTACCTTTGAACATCTTCGTGTTATTTACCGACCTCCTGATACTAATACTACCAATTTTCTACAGGAATCTGAATATGTTCTTTCTTATATTATTCCTTTACATGATAATATCATCTGCACCGGTGATTTTAATATGGATGTCCTTAAAAATAACCTGGCTTCCCTTAATTTACAATATGTACTTAGCTCTTTCAACTTAACACAATTAATGCGTGATCCTACTAGGGTTACAGAGCATTCTTCTACACTCATAGACCTTTTTATTACGTCTTTCTCTCCCGAAGTTTTTAGCAATCACTACATGCATCCAATGGAAGATATTTCAGCCCATGCTTAATTACTTTCGATCTTGCTATACACTTACTTAAATCTCCTCTAATGCGTGAATACCAGCATTTAAAAAATATCGACTTGGATGCACTGGACTCTGAGATAAAATCGTTGGACTGGGATCAAATTTATAAATTCACATCGGTGGATGACATGGTCGATTTTCTTAATAGTAATATTTTATTCCTTTTGGAAAAAATTGCACCAAGACGTACAGTTAAAATAACAAAGACACAAGCTCCATGGCTGACTGACAACATTAAATTATTAATCTCTACTAGAAATAAGGCATTAAGGAAATTTAGGAGTTCGAAGCTCTAGGTAAGAAACTATTACAAATTGGTACGTAATCCTGTACCAGCTGCTATTCGTCGTGAAAAAAAAGCTTATTTCAACTATATAGCAAAAGATAGACGTCCTGCAAAACTATGGTGTGCTTTGCATAGGTTAGATGTGGTGAATAGTGAAAAAGTTGTGTGCCTACCGAGTGAACTACAGGATGTAGAGTTACTTAATAATCACTTCTTGACATCATTTACTTGTACTGATAATCCGGTTACCACTCAATAGTACAGCAATAGAAGAATGTCAGTCTAGCGTAGTTTTCGATTTTAGAACAGTCAGCTCGACCGAAATAGTTAGGATAGTCTCTTATATGTGCTGTTGCTGTGAAGGCACTGACAAGATTAATATTAATGCATTAACTCTTTTTCTTCCACATACCATTAAGCACTTAACTTTTATTTTCAATTACTGTTTAGAAAATTCTGTATTTCCTTCAGTCTGGAATAAGGCGGTTGTACATCCTCTTCCTAAAACAAAACAAGTTAAAACAATGAATGATCTCCGACCGATTAGCACATTACCAACTATGTCTAAGGTTCTAGAAAAGCTTATGGAACGTCAAATTATAGGCCATTTGAACTCCTATAACATTATACCAAACAATAAATCTGGATTCCGCCGTGGATTTAGCCGCTCTACAGCTTTGATTTTAATTACGGATGTCATTCTGAAGATTTGGAACAAAAATAAGTTAACTGCGTTGATTTTATTAGATTTTACTAAAGCTTTTGACACTGTTTCCATAGCACGTTACTCTCAATCTTAGGCTATGTTGGTTTTAGCGATGCTGCGTCACTTCTTCTTAAAAATTACTTAACCAATAGACACCAAGCTGTGCATTATGGAAATCTAACCTCATCTTTTAAGGGTGTTTTTAGTGGTGTGCCTCAAGGCTCAATTCTTGGCCCAGTTCTTTTCTCTATATACACTTCACAATTCAACGATTACATTACACACTGCACGACTCATTTTTATGCGGATGACACAGTTATATCTATCGTTTCATTATTCCGAGATACAAAACGCCAACAGATGCATAAATCGACATGTCGCGTCTTTATGTAGTATTGCTGCTAATCATGGTCTTAAAATTAATGCCTCTAAATCGCCGTTAATTATGTTCGGTCCTAATAAAGTACAGAAGTTGGCAAGTTCTTACTTAGATGTTATAGTCAATGGTGAGAGTATTAATCCTGTGGACGAAGTTCGCAAGTTAGGACTCTAAATTACGCTTTCGTGCTCATATTAATAAATGCATAAGTGCTGCATATTTGGGATTAAAACGCTTATAACCCTACAGACAATTGCTTAACCGGGATGTAAAAAGAATTTCTGTGATTCACTTGTTTTATCCAATTTCAACTACTGCGACACAATTTATGGTCCATGCATTACTGTTTTCCATGCGAATAGAATTCAAAAATGTCAGAATTCCTGTTTAAGACTAATTTTTGGCATCAGACGTTATGACAGGATCACTCATAAACCTTCCGACTGTAAAAGGTTGAATATGAAGAACAGGAGGATCTTGCACTCTGCATATTTCTTTCACAAAATAATTGTTTTCAAAATGCCCCCTTATTTGTACAATCGAATTACATTCAAGACAAGCGTTCATAACTTAAATCTCAGATTCAAAGGCTTAATATCTCCTCCTATGCATTCAACAACAACGTTTGAACGTAGCTTTTCTTTTAATATTGCAAAATTATATAATTATATCTCAGAATCCTGTAAACATAGAACTATACTATATTTTCATAAGACTTTATTTGACCATCTGTTCACTAAGCAATCTTCAAACATTGGATGAAGCTAATGTAAATAATAATGACTCACTAGTGTTGTACTGAAGAAGAAGAAACGGAAAGTTGAGACATGAGCGATAAAATTGCAACTGAAGCTAAAAAATACCTCATCCGTTTTTTATACACACACAATCTAATTATTCCGAGGTCTTTTACGCAACAGGAAAAAACAAGTAGCGTAAACAATGTTTCCCTAATTAGACAACGTTCTAAAAATAAATATAGAATTTATGGATAATAACATATTGTAAAGTCGGCCAGGTTAGCATTCAAAACTCAATTTTGATAAAACAATACCAAACTTCCACTATTCAACCACCATTCTAAAGCATGCGTAAAATCGGTAATTAATTAAAGGTTACAATTCGACATTATCTCCAAATTTTGTTAAAGTAATGGCAAACTTTCGCTAGGTTATTAAAACTGTTAATTAGTTAGTTAATTATAGTTAACAATACGCTGTGAAAGACATTCAATTCGTCATTCATTAACAATTTAAAAAAAACAATAACAATCTTATACTATTCAATTACTTCTATAACGTCTGGGGTAAAACCCCATTATGTAAAAACGTGTAAGTCGTGATTCACACTCAATATCGGTAAATCAATAACAACATTTCACACTGTAATTAAAAATCTGATAATTAACTAGTTACGTAATGGTTAATAATTTTTATGATTATATGGTAGAAAACCAAAAGCCACTTTTATATTAAAACTTAAGAATGATAAAAGTAAATTATACCGGTGCCCACAGTTTCTTGGGTATCTAAGAGTGGTTAATAAAGATGTGTAAGTCGTCATTCGCTCGAAATTTTGATAAAGCAATATCAAACTTTCATAATGTAATTAAAAAACTGCTAATTAACTAGATACGTAATGGTTAATAATTTTTATGTTTATATTCTAGAAAGCAAAAAGCCAATTTTATGTTAAAAGATAAGAATGCTAAAAGCAGAAACATTTACTGTGGCTGGTTCAGCTGTCAATGCAGCAGAATTTGCAAAATTAAGACACGCCTCATAAAGTGTTGAATAAGATCATATCTTGTAAAAACAAACACACTGATGTAGCTTGCTTAAGATTTTTGAATGCCAGAAGACGAATACTGTCAAGAAACACGCCAAAATGTGTAAATGTTAATAGGCATTTTCACCTATTTGAGATTTACAGCTATTAAGACGAAAAAAAGCAATTACGAGGTCTAATACGACTGTCAACGTCTATATCTTATCACAGTAATATTCTCTAGCTGTAAATATATACTAAAAGTTAAAGTGATGATTGCTGTAATCAGCCAATGGGAACTTGAGACTCTGAATTTGGCAGCAGTTTTCTGCTAGCATCTTAAATATAGGAATAACTTTTAAAATCAGTTCTTAAAGATTACTCAGAGTTAATGTTCAGAATAAAGAAATCTAAATACACTACTATCTATAAAACATATAAATGGGAAGTCCGTCTGTACTATACGAATTTTGCAATTATTAAGTCAATACTATTTTAAAGTTATAACATATTTTGTTGTTAAAACTATATTTACATCGGTTGTATTTTAAATTTGTTATATGCAAAGTATTTTTAAAGTAGGCCTGAAAAATAATCCGACATTATCTCCAGATTTTGTTAAAGTAATGGCAAACTTTCACTAGGTTATTAAAACTGTTAATTAGTTAGTTACTTAAAGAAAAATAATTATAGTTAACAATACATTGTAAAAGACATTCAATTCGTCATTCTTCACTATTTTTAAAAAAACAACAACAAACTTATACTATTCAATTACTTCTATAACGTGTAGGGTAAAAACCCATTCTGTAAAACGTGTAAGTCGTCATTCATGCTCAATATCGATAGAGTAATAACAAAATTTCACGCTGCAGTTAAATATCTGATAATTAACTAGTTACATAATGGTTAATAAGTTTATGATTATATTGTAGAAAACAAAAAACCACTTTTACATTAAAAGGTAAGAATGGTAAAAGAAAATTATACGCTGCCCACAGATTCTTGGGTTTTTAAGAGAGGTTAGATAAAGACGTGTGTGTATGTCGTCATTCGCTTTTGATAAAGCAATACAAAACTTTCACTACGTAATTTAAAAACCTGCTTATTTACTAGATACGTAATAGTTAATAATTTTTATGTTTATATTCTAGAAAACAAAAAGCCAATTTTATATTAAAAGATAAGAATGATAAAAAAGCAGAAACATTTACTGTGGCTGGTTCAGCTGTCAATGCAGCACTGTTAATTAAAACACGCTTCATAAAGTGTTGGATAAGAGCACATCTTGCAAAAACAAACAAACTGTTGTAGCTTGCTTAAAGTTTTTTGAATGCCTGAAGACAAATAGTGTCAAGAAACACGCCAAAATGTGTAAATGTTAATAGGCAGTTTCACCTATTTGAAATTTAAAGTTATTATGACAAAAAAGCGTTTACGAGGTCTAATCCAATATTCTCTAGCTGTAAACATATACTAAAAGTTAAAGTGATGATTGATGTAATCAGACAACGGGAACTGAGGCTCTGAATTTGGCAACAGTTTTCTGCTAGCATCTCACATATCGGAACAAGTTTTAAAATCAGTCCTAAAAGATTACTCAGAGTTAATTTTCAGAAGAAGAAATTTAAATAGACTATTATCTATAAAACATATAAATGAGAAGCCCGTCGGTACTATACGAATTTTGCAATTAAGTCAATTCTATTTTAAAGTTATAACACCTTTTGTTGTTAAAACTATAATTACATCGGTTGTATTTGAAATTTGTTACACGCAAAGTATTTTTAAGGTAGGCCTTAAAATTATTTTTCGTAAATGTATTGCATAAATACATTAGACACATCTGAAGTCATTATTTGAAGTGTGCTTTAAGGTATTAATTAAAATTATTTGCATTAGGTTCCACCTAATACATTGGGCATATCTGAAGTTGCTACTTAAAGTAGCAGTAAAGATGAACAGTAAAACTATTTTCGCTATGCGTTGTCTAATTACAATAGACATACCCGAATTTAATGCTTGAAGTGTGTGTTTTTAGGTTGGGTCATAATCTATTTTAGCTATGTGCTGTTTAATTACAATGGATGTATTTGAATTTACTATTTGAAGAGCATTTTTTAAAGATGGGTAATCAAATTATTTAAGGATAATACAAATTTATCTATACAAACTCCTAAAACGTTTTAGAAGGTTTGTTAATTAGGTAAATATACGGCAGGAGACAGGGTTTAACGTCACATTGTTCGTACAACTTGTTTTACGAAAAACGACATTGGGTAACTAGGCCAAGCATATAAAACCAATGAATCATTCTGCACCTTCACAAGAATCCCTGTAAAAGGCCTGCTTGGGAGCGCACGATTCAGTTCTCCGGAAACGACGAAGGTAGTGCGCACGATTTGAGGGGAAAGTAAAGAGAAGCGTAGACGACATAAAGAAGAGGCTAGGAGAGCTGCTAAAGAAAATAATGGAAATAAAATTAGGTTTAGGGTTTTATGAAATGCATAGGATGATGAAGAGACTTCGACTCGGCAATACATCAAGGAGCATTATGAAGCAAAGTGTAATTAGTGTAGATAAGATATTATAAGCGTGAAAGGTGAAAATGAAGTAGTAATATATTGTTAATTTTTATATGTATTTAGCAAATATTATGTCTAGATCATAAATATTCAGCAGAAAGTGCGACATAAAGCAGTTTTTAATGTGTTTTTCTTGTATATGTAATAATGAATAAAGCAAAAAAGCAATTAATTTTTAAATGCATCACGTACAACACTAGAAATGCAGGTTTGTAGGATAGGTCATACCCAAGCGAGCCTTGACCCTAAAACCGGTAAATAATCTAACCTAATAAAGTGTATTTCAACAAATAACTCAAAAGAGTGTAAAGGATAGAGACGATGGCAGTCGAGGAGATGAAAGAGGGAGGGAGGGGAGAGGAGATAAGGGGGAGAAAGAGGAAAAAAAAAGGGGGAAAGGGAGGGAGAGGGAGGAAGAGGGAGAGGGAGAGGGAGAGGAGAGGGAGAGGGAGAGGAGAGGGAGAGGGAGGGAGAGGGAGAGGGAGAGGGAGAGGGAGGGAGAGGGAGAGGGAGAGGGAGAGGGAGAGGGAGAGGGAGAGGAGAGGGAGAGGAGAGGAGAGGAGAGGGAGAGGGAGGGAGAGGGAGAGAGGGAGAGGGAGAGGGAGAGGAGAGGGAGAGGGAGAGGGAGGGAGAGGGAGAGGGAGAGGGAGACGGAGAGGGAGAGGGAGAGGGAGAGGGAGGGAGAGGGGAGGAGAGGGAAGGGAGAGGAGGGGGAGGGAGAGGGAGAGGGAGAGGAGGAGAGGGGGAGAGGAGAGGGAGAGGGAGAGGGGGAGAGGGAGGGGGAGGGGAGGGGAGGGAGGGAGAGGGAGAGGAGGGGGGGAGAGGGGAGGGAGGGGAGAGGGAGAGGGGAGGGAGGGGAGGGAGAGGGAGAGGGAGAGGGAGAGGGAGAGGAGAGGGAGAGGGAGAGGAGAGGGAGAGGGAGAGGGGAGGGGAGGGAGAGGGAGAGGGAGGGGGGGAGGGGAGGGAGGGAGAGGGAGAGGGGGGGAGGGAAGGGAAGGGAGGGGAGGGAGAGGAGAGGGGGGGGAGGGGAGGGGAGGGAGAGGGGAGGGAGAGGGAGAGGAGAGGGAGAGAGAGGGAGGGAGAGGGAGAGTGAGAGGGAGAGGGAGAGGGAGAGGGAGGGAGAGGGGAGGGAGAGGGAGAGGGAGAGGGGAGAGGGAGGGAGAGGGGAGGGAGAGGAGAGGGAGAGGGAGAGGGAGAGGGAGGGAGAGGGAGGGAGAGGGAGGGGGGGAGAGGAGAGGGAGGGAGAGGGAGAGGAGAGGGAGGGAAGGGAGAGGGAGAGGGAGAGGGAGAGGGGAGAGGGAGAGGGAGAGGGGAGGGGAGGGGGAGGGGAGGAGAGGGAGAGGGGAGGGAAGGGAAGGGAAGGGAGAGGGAGAGGGAGAGGGAGAGGGGAGAGGGAGAGGAGAGGGAGGGGAGGGGAGGGGAGGGGAGGGAGAGGGAGAGGAGGGAGGGGGGGGAGAGGGAGGGAGGGGGAGGGAGAGGGAGAGGGAGAGGGAGAGGGGAGGGAGAGGGAGAGGGAGGGAGAGGGAAGGGAGAGGGAGAGGAGAGGAGAGGGAGAGGGAGAGGGAGAGGGAGGGGAGAGGGGAGAGGGGAGGGGAGGGAGAGGGAAGGGAGAGGGAGAGGGAGAGGGAGAGGGAGAGGGAGAGGGAGAGGGGAGGGAGAGGGGGGAGGGGAGGGAGAGGGAGAGGAGAGGGGGGGGGGGAAGGAGGGAGAGGGAGAGGGAGAGGGAGAGGGAGAGGGAGGAGAGGGAGAAGAGGGAGAGGGAGGGAGAGGGAGAGGGAGAGGGGAGGGGAGAGGGAGGGAGGGGAGGGGAGGGAGAGGGAGAGGGAGAGGGAGAGGGAGAGGGAGAGGGAAGGGAGAGGAGAGGGAGAGGGAGAGGGAGGGGGAGGGAGGGAGAGGGAGAGGGAGAGGAGGGGAGAGGGAGGGAGGGGAGGGAGAGGGAGAGGGAGGGAGGGAGAGGGAGAGGGAGAGGGAGGGAGGGGAGAGGAGAGGAGGGGAGGGAGAGGGAGAGGAGAGGGAGGAGGGGAGGGAGGGGAGGAGGGAGAGGAGGGGAGGGGAGGGGAGAGGGAGAGGAGGGGAGAGGGAGAGGAGAGGGAGGAGGGAGAGGGAGGGGGAGAGGGAGAGGGAGGGAGAGGGAGGGAGAGGGGAGGGAGAGGAGAGGAGAGGGAGGGAGAGGGAGAGGAGAAGGGAGGGAGAGGAGAGGGGAGGGGAGAGGGAGAGGGAGGGAGAGGGGAGAGGGAGAGGGAGGGAGAGGAGAGGGAGAGGGAGAGGGAGAGGAGAGGGAGAGGGGAGAGGGAGAGGGAGAGGAGAGGGGAGGGAGAGGGGAGGGAGAGGGAGAGGGAGAGGGAGGGAGGGAGAGGGGAGAGGAGAGGAGAGGGAGAGGAGAGGGAAAAAAGGGAAAGGGGGAAAAGAAAGGGAAGGGAGAGGAAAGAGGGAAGGGAAAAAAAAAGGGGAGGGGAAGAGGGAAGGAAAATAAATACATTAAAGTATAAAAAATTTACAAGTTAAAAAGGAATTAGATTCAAACAATTAAACTTTGCGTTTTTAGAGTTAATAAATTAAAATTTTATCAATTTTATTTATTTTATGTTGGTATTAGAATTTAAATCTTAAAAAAATTTTTCCGACAAAAAGAATCTCATTGTTAATTTTAAATATATTATAATTTTTTTGTCCTCCTATTAAAGGTATTTCGTTAAGATAAAACTTGTATTTGTAATAACATTTTGACGCAATTTTATTAATGAGACAATTGAGATTTTTGCTTTGGTTTTAAAGAATAAATTTTAGATGCCAATATGGTTTTAAGAATTTAATTGAGAAATATTTAATAAATAATAAAAATAAATAAAATTTTATTAAATTGTGGATAACGGTTAATCCTATCGTCTAAAGATCAAACATTGGAGGATGGAAGAGGGATTGTTACCAAAGATGCCAGAAAGTACCTTAAATTTTCCCGTTTTAGACATGGGTTTGTACTAACGAGATGTAATGAGGAAGAGTGTTTCTCCAAAGATAGCCCGAATTACAAAGAATATAATTCACAGAAATACCGTTTTAACATAAACAAAAAAACTGAAATTTTAGCTCAAACTGTATGTGAGAAGTTAAGGACGGGTCATTTATAAGCCTAATCGCTCTCTTTGAATACGATCAACGATATCGAGAGCGTATAGGGGAGCACATGAGGCCGAATTTAGGCCTTATACAGCAGAAGGAGTTGTCGAGAGGTAAAGTACTGCTTAGATCTGTACAAAAAGGCTATTTTAGGAGCAGCTGTTTTGGTAGCTAACAGAAGATGGTCAACCCATGAGACATTTGAAGATACAGTCATACCCAACAGAGTAATAGAGTCTGAAAACTTAACAACTGAGCCAGTCATACTTACAACAGGAAATGATCGATTTTTTTTGGCGGACATAAAGCAACACTGAGTTTTGTTAGCATTCAATTTAACTAGATTATTGCTTCCCCATTCGAGAATACGTTGAATGTCTTTGTTGATTGAATTTGCCATTTCAGCTTTCATTTCTTGATTTGACATAGAAGGTGGATTATCCTATAAGTAGACTGAGATGAACTACAGTGAAGACTGCTATCGTCAGCATAGCAATGGATGGGGTTAGTTGTTGAAGAAATAAGGTCATTTATGTACAGCAGAAAAAGTGTAGGCGCTATAACGGATCCCTGTGGTACGCCCGCGTTAATGTTAACTTCTTTTGAAAAAAAGCTATCAACGACGACACGTATTCGTCTTTTATTAAGAAAACTAGAAACCCAGTTGATGAGCGTATCATTTATGAGCGTAGCATTTAACCCAAACGAGGTGAGTTTGGCAAGTAAACACTTATGCCAAGCTTGGCCAAATGCCTTTGAGATATCTAAAGCGACTGCTCTACTGTATTGTTCCAAACTTGGGTCACATATAAAAGAAGATCGCCTGCTGAACGACTTTGCCTAAACCCATATTGGTGGTCACTAAGGAGTTTGTTAGTTTCAAGGAACGTGAGCAGTAGCTGATTGATGGGTTTTTACATGATTTTACACAAAATGGAAGTGATGGCAATTGGTCGGTAGTTTGATGGATCGGTTTTATCGCCTTTTTTGGGAATAGATTGAACATTTGCTAACTTCCATGATGAAGGGAATTCCCCAAAAGACATAGAGATCGTATAGAGCTTAGATAGGACTCGTACTAGTTCGGGGGAACATTTCTTTAAGGCAATAGCTGGGATACCGTCTGGACCAGTCGCCTTATTGAGATCAAGCCTACTGATAATCGATTCCAAGAGCTTGTACCAAAAATGAATTGGTTTCATAGCGTATGAAGAAGAGTTGACTAGGGGCACATATTTTCCAGAATCATTGAGACACGAGTTTGATGCAAACAAATCCACAAAAGCAAACAAATCCACAAAATTGCTAAGATTAACAACCAAAAATATTATTAGAAGTTAGTCTTGTTTTCTATTGGGTGTAATTAAAAGTTTATAACACGCTGAACTTCATTTTTGCAAATACTTGATAAAAACAGCTGATCTTGAACAGGTTAGGTTATGTTTACTAACTAAAAAAAATATTTTAATGCAAATATGAAGGAGGTAATCCAATACATACCTAAATTGAAATTGTTACAAATGATCATTCTATAAAAGTGTATTCAGTAACGATATCAATCGTTAAAAAAATCGATAATTACTAAATTTATTCATTTGCCGTATATTTTTAGAATGGCATTTTTGCTACCGAAGTTTCCGATTATAACATCGTTTAAGTTTTTCAAATTGTAGAAAATCGCGCCGCGCATCTCTAGTGCCACGACGTTTTGTAACTACTCTACTGCTCAATACTTTATGGCGATTGTCACAGTCAATCATGCCTCAACGTAAATGTCAATAGCGCTACCGTAGAAAATATTCAAAATGAATATAATAATTTTGATCCCGTTGATCGCTTGACACAAAGTATAACAATGAGAAAAGAAAATGTTGGGGAAAAAAGTTACCACGAGACTGAAGACAAGGAACAGGTATTTGAAAGCACAGACGGTGAGAACCTGGACAGAGGGACGGAGGATGAGAATTTCGAACAGAATAGGCCTACTGGGAAAACTGTATAAAATAACGCGTTTTCCAGTCTACCTCTGAGGTGGTGTGGAAAAGGATGCGCCGTTATCCTATTTTCTCTAGAATATAGTGTAAAAACAGTTTTACGTTAAATATGTATATAACAGTTTTAAGCGTTTTTTTTTAAATCTTAATTTCTATAACAACAAAAAAATTCATATATCATACAGAAACAAAATATTAGCAAAAAAGGTTTTGTGGTGACCTTGAGTCAAGAGCAAGATACCGATGGTGATTTTTAAGAAATTATTAGTAAAATAAAAGTAAAAATGTATGCAAAAAATAAACTCGAAATGCTACAAGAACTATTTATTAACATTACAGTTTGAAATATTAATACCATTGAGGTTAGATAAAGATATATTACCTACTTGTAGAAATATTGTAATCTACAACGGCTCTGGATATTGCGGTTGGACTAGAAGTAGCTCAATTATTAGCACTAATTTGAGTCGTAATATGTTTTGCAATGTACATTTTATTACGTATGAAGTTGGTTATATATCCTTCTGCTACAAAAGCACTTTTCCAGCCACCCTGTCGTTTTAGTGTCGTCATTGATATTCCAGCATCAGGACCTAAGGTATTAGAAGATCGTTTTAATTCATGACCAGAGTATTTCGCAGGGTTAGGTAATTTCAAGTAGGTTGCAATTTGTTTCCCCATTGTGCCACATTTATTTCTATCACTTGTTTGACACATTTTCAATTTGGGTAACTACGAAAAAAACATGGTGGTGCACGTTTTGGGCGAATATCGACGTATTTTTTCACAGTATTGTAAATATTGTTTACTATTGCAAAGTTTCTGGGTATTTTTGTTTTTGTTTGCAGAATGTTTACTTAAATGCAGCCTTTAAAAAATGTTAAATCACCAAGATGCATGTTTCTTAATTCAGGAGAACGACATCCTCCCATTATACTCATAATTAAGGCAATCTTAAACAGTAATGTTGGGTATTAATTTTTGTTAAATAGCTCATTTTTGTGGAAAGATACTGTGCATCTTGAGCTTCCTCAATCAATTTGTTGGTTTCTTCACTAGTGAAAGTTCCCCTTTTTTAGGAACAAAATCTTCAGAACGTCTTCCATATTTTCCAATTTTAACATTGTGTCTGATATCTAATATGGATTTGATCATTGAATATTTCGTCCATAATGTAGACGATTTAAATTTTAGTGATATTTCCTTAAAGTCCACCAGTAAAGTGTCTTCTGAAAATGAAGATACATTTTTGTTTGCTCGCCACTTCATAAATGCGTTTCCAGCAATTTCATAATTTTGTCTCGATTTTGCGGGTAGCAAATCAAGCGATGCAATTTTAGTTGCTTCTCGAATTTCCGGAGGGATATAGGTAACATGTATATCGTCACTATAGTAGTTGCCGTTATTCAATAAGCTAATTGTGATTATCAATAAAAAGCAGAATTTCGCGAACACTTATACGAGTGTCAACGGTGCGGCGATCTGTCATTGTCTGACGTAAACATTTCATATTACACATGTGTACTATGAGCGTAAAAGCCGAGTTTTCATTTTCGACTTCGTTGCTGTTCATCTTCATATGATTCTTCTGCAAGCTTTTTTGTCTTGTTAAAAAAATAAAATAAAACATGTCTTCAGATCTTAAGGACTTTACAAACCCGAATTAAAGAGGAAAAGAGCTGCGTTATATCGCAGGTATCGATAGCAACGGATTGAAGACTGTTATTGGTTTTGTGAAAACATTCTAATAACACTTCCCAAAATACACTCATAAAGCCGCATACAAAAGAGTGCAGTTGTCGTTTTATTCCAGTTGCTTCTGTACGCGTGGTTGGCTTTTCAGATAAATTTTCCATGAATTCTGTTAAAGTTTGCAAATATCCATTCCAATTTTCACACAAACTAATTACGGCATCATGTCGTGAAGACCAACGCGTCCCATCAACTCGTTTTGGAACTATACCATTGTTTTTTAAGTTTGATTGTAAAGCTTTCCATCGACGACTAGAGAAAAAAGTACATGAATGTTGCAAAGCATGGAAAAATGTAACAGCTTCTTTAACATATTCCTCTGCACACACCCCTACTAAACTCGAAGAGTGTGCTAAGCAAGGAAGATAGTAAGTAAGTGGATTACGTTTCATAATGCGAGCTTGCAAGTCGGTGTAAACCTCTGACATGTTACTAGAATTGTCATATGATTGATCACGACAATTTATTAATTCAATGTTAAGATCCTCCAATTTGGATAATAACGCATTTTCTATTTGTTCTGATTTATGACCCGCGTTCGGCAAAAATTCAATGAACCGCTCCACAGGTTTTCCGTTCATCTGAACATATCGTATAATGATGGATAATTGGTCGATGTGGGCAATGTCAGGTGTATAGTCGACAATAATACTGTAATATTTTGAATTATGAATTTCTCGAATTATGAAATTTAAAACTTCTTGTAACATCAATGCAATAAATTCATTACAGATTGTTGACGATAAATAAGACGTTTTGCCACTGCCGGAGTGTGCACATTCTGATATGTGTTTTGCTAAAAAGGGGTCGAACTCTGTGATAAGTTCTAAACACATCATGTAATTTCTATTTTTCAGAGCCCCAAACTTTTCTACGCTTCCCCTAAAAGCTAAACCTCTAAATGACAACTTCTTTACTACAGCAACTACCCTTTACAACACATTTTTTCAATACTCAGTTGGACTTTTAATTTGTTCACAAAGTAATGAGTCTATTCTGTCTGTATCAGCACTATTTTTTCTATGTAATAATAAAATTTGACATTTGGAGTGTTCGAAAGATACTTCGTGAAGATTTAATATTCTACTTACATTGCTCCAGTAATTGATACCTTCTGCTACTATTTTTGAAGTTCCACCAAAAAGACGGCATGGGGTACAACATAACTCTTGTTTCGAAGAAGAGTATGTTAAAAATTTTCGTAACTGTTATTCACTATTTTTTAATTTTCGACGAAACACACTTTTATTCAAGGAGCGCTGAACTATTTTAGAATTGCTTGCTACAACAGTTTTCTTATCGTTGCTGAAAAATCATCGAACATGTGCTGATTGATTTCTTGGGATAATAAATAGCCAATGCCTTGATGCTTTAACTGAACCCATTCAGCGGAAACGTCACTTACATGCACTTGCTCTTGCTTCTCATCCAAACCGAAAACGAACAATGAGCATCTTTTGAAGAACCTGGCTGAGGATCAATATAATTAAATTAAAAATAAGATAGTTCTAATGCTATAAGTAACATCGGGGTTTTCGGGTATATACAAAGCCTGTTCAGATTGAGGTTTTGCAGGCGCTTGTAAACTGAAATAGTGTTCTAGTCTTTTAGTTTTATTCAAAACATTTTCTTGTTGTTTGCGTTTTTCATCAGCAAGTTTTTTATACTGCGCACCACTTAATTTTTTCCGTGTTCAATCATTATTGAATTTAAAAATTAAAATACTAAAATAGTGTTACGTTTTTAATAACGATGGAAACTTTACGTAGTTTATTTAATGCAAACACAAAAGTTAACACGAAAATCTTTTGCTCTACGAATAACTATCAACAATTAACACTTAAGCTTTTAATTTATCTCAGTACAACTCTAATTTATATTCAGTGCTGCACGACGACTAAATTCGCAATGAATCATCTCTGGATCGGTTCCTATATATATATACAGGTATGGAAAAACATTACAGGTCTGACTTATAATAAGCTAGAAAGAAACCCAATAAGCATTATATGAGTGAGAGAGAGAGAGACATAACTTTACCGATGATGCCATGTAGGCACAAAATATGAACTACTTAAGTCTCCTTCAATCTAGATTCAACATTTCTAACGAAACCAAACCAATTAAAATGATGTTGAAAAGTCGCGTGTTCGTTGAAACTATTAAGTAAATACTTTACACTTAAACATTAAATGATAATACCTCAAACATCGAAGTTTATTGTAATTGCGAATTTATGACATGGTCCGATTACTACTAGTAAGAAGAACCAAGAAGAAGAAACAAGAACATTAACATTTACATTGATAGTATAACTTAAGTTTACGGTTTAACTATAGCGTTATAATTCTTATTGATAAACCAACTATTTTTAAAAATGAACAGAATACACTTTTTTCAAAACTTTAATTTATAAGATTTTCGAAAAGACCTCCACCTTGCGCCTGTGATAAAATTCAGTACGAGTGTTTTCTAACATTTCTTGGGTGATGCTGTTTAAAGAGTCTGTAATTTTGACACCAAATTCGTCCAAATTGTTAGCACGTTCATGCCTGTGCCCATAAATTTTCTGGGATACGTATCCCCAAACAAAAAAGCAGTTCGGCGCGATATCAGGTGAGCGAGAAGGATATTTAATAGTACATTTTCCACTAATAATACGGTTAGGGAACGTAGTTTTGGACTCTTATTGCAGTTTGAGCAGGACAGCCATCTTCTTGATACCAAATGAAATCAAAATTTATATTGAGGCGTTGAACAGCTGGAACTATCTGGTTTCTCAACAGTTCTAAATATTTGTCCGCATTCAAGATTCCGTTGATAAAAAATGGAACAATTATGGAATTGCCTAAAATTCCTGCCCATACGTTAACTTTTTGGGGGTATTGTGTCCGGTAAGGAATACTAATGTGTTTGTTTTCCCGAGAGTAACCAACAGCGACAGTCGGACTGTGATGGCCATGTAAGTTAAAAGAATACTCGTCGGTAAACAAAATATTTTCAATAAATCTTTCGTTTTCATTAGCCCGATTCATCATATCTTCAAAAAATTCCAAACTGATGATCTTCCGGAAAAATTTCTTGTGCAGTTTGCAACTTATAGCAACGGTATTTATTCCTTTTCAAAATATTGCGAACTGTTCTTGGTTAAATATTCATTTCTTCAGCAATTTTTGTACTATTGCAAGGGAAATTAGTTTCTGTTAAACTGCACACTGCAATTTCTTGGAGTTCGCGCTCTTCGTTTAAGTTACGACCAGGATGCTCACCATCATTACCATAAATGCTACTACATTTTCTACAATTATTTAAACATCAACATCTTTCAAATTTACAAACAGTACGCATAATCGTACTTTCTGATGGAATTGGCCTGTTTTCAAAGGAAAAAGCAAACCTGCCCATTATTTCTTATGCAGTGCTTCCTGAATAATACCACGTAACCATCTGTATTTTTTCTTCAGTGGAATACATGAGTATTGTGTCGGACTTGCAAAGACACTGATTTTCAATTGATACTAGCCTACTCAAAAGACGCATGTACGGCATCAGCGCTTTTAGTTTGTTGTGTATTCTATCTCACCTAGCACGTGAACTGATTGTGCTGTCTTTTTTTTACTTATAAGTCAGACCCGCGATAATATTTTTCCATACCTGTGATATATATATATATATATATATATATATATATATATATATATATATATATATATATATATATATATACATATATAAACACGCACAGATAGAATAATCTAGTAGGAATATTCTAGATTCCGAGTGACTCATCGTTAGACGACAGAATAGACGATAACGGCACGCTTTGATGTTTACTATCGCGTTGATTATTTTTAGCATACGTCTAGTTTCTTATCGCGTATGCAGGTACGTTACAATAGTGATATAAATTGCAAGCGTACAAGGCAACGAACGGTACAACGTACAACTGAAATCAGAATCCGGTATATAATATACCTACTGAATCAAAATAAAAAAGAAATCTTTGACTGCAGAAACTTAATGTGTTGGGGTTAATAAAATAAGAATATTAACTATCCAGGGTACCTTCTCAACACATCGACGACACTGTATCGTCACAATGCAAACTTGCGGCAGTCTCCAGTCGGTTGTTTGGTGGTCGATCGCTTTTCACGTCTGAAACCAAACCCAAACAAAAAAAACAATTCAAACATTTCACTTGCTAATGAGTACATTCATAACCCAGTCAAGGTAAGACAATACATCAGTACAGTACTTGCCGCCATGTTTTAAACATAAATCAAATGTATTTCAATTCAATAAAATTGTCAGATTGTTTTGCGAAGGTTTATAAGTGTGTGTATCCTATAGTACGTTTAAAATGTTAGAAAATACTACTATAAAGGTAAAAAATTAACAAGATTTTGGTTTAAAGTTTTATTTACAACAATTAATTTCACGTGATTTAAGTTTCTTTGGTCATCTATAAATGTTGGCGCCCTCTAAAACTTTGCGTTTTACGCACATGCGTAATGGTAAATACTGCACTGGGTAAATGTAAGGTGTTTGAACCTAAATTTCAACCATTTTATGTCTTGTATCGAACCCGCCCATTTCCACTGCAGTGATTTTGGCAACCCACTTATCTTGGTAACCTTTCACGGCGCCTAGTGTGGTTTGATCGTGTAACAATTTCCTTCTGCTTTAATTAATTACAATGCCGTTCATAGGCATCTCTTGATCAATATCCCGCTATCCATCCTCCTAAGTGTTCCCAGGGCCGGCAATAGGACGATGCAACCAGGGGCCCTGCACCGGGCGGCATTTTGACTGTCAAAATACGTATTCTTTGAGACATATTTTATTTAGAAAAAGCGCTTGCTCTCAAATTTAATAAAATACATAGGTATGTTTTGAATACATGGCAGTTGGAAAATAAGTGATTTGTATAGAATGCTTAGCACGTCGGACATTTTTGGTTCAATGTAATAAAAAAGACAGAATAAAAGGTATTTACCTACAAAGGTTATATTATAAGTCTAAATTAGAATTTCATTTCATTCAGTAGTTGGTGATGGATCTTCAATTACCATTCTATTACTAACGTGCTAGCTGTTGCATTATGACTATTCAAAAAATATATATTATTTTGTTATTGCAAGAATCTGTTCGCTATCCTTTAAAAACGCAATAGACAACAACTTATACTTGTTACTTTTCTGCCGATTCCTGAAAATCGGGCGTTAATAATTACCACGCGCGTAAGATTTTACCTGTTTCGACATGCTTTTCCTACCCCTATTATAAAAGCAAGGACGAAGGCTCATTTGCTTCATTTATGCAGTTACGGTGAGATTAATTTTTAAGGTAAGTTACTATAATTATTTTATATCAAGTTTTTTCGAATCAGTTCATGCCAGCTAAGTATTATTGGGTGGTTCTAAAAGGTATTTCCAATTTAAGCAGGCCGCACATTATCGCGGAACGGAATAGAATGGAACGGAACGGAAATTTCGAAAAGCATATAATTAAGTTCGAGGCCGCACACTACCGTGGATCGGAACACCGCGGAATGGATTGGAACGGAACGGAATTGCTTGGATTGCTCACTGAGCGATTTGTTACGAGGTTTCGCTGTCGCCCCCCACTATTCAATTGAATGTTTACGAACGACGAAGACGCGTGCATGTTAATTCCTGTAGTACAGAATTAAATAGCAAGTAATATATTGGCAATATATTATCCTACGCCGTTTTGTGTTTGTTTCTCTTAATTAAGGTGAATGAAGAACTTTTAATAAATACAATTCGTGATTATCCACATCTGTATTTGCTGAGTGATAAAAATTATCACAATCAACAAATGAAAGAAAATGCATGGGAAGAAATTTCTAGCGAAATGAAAAAGCCAGGTAAGTAATAATGCATTGTAACCTTATTTAATTAAGTTTTTTCTCATATAACACTACATATTATTGAAGTTGTCTTCGGCCTCTGTGAATCCTTTCATTTGGCCAAGGACCAAGTCGTTTAGGCGTGTTGAAATATTCTGCGAATCTGTCCCGAATATTCATTGCATCACGAGTAGAATTATCTCCCATATTTCGCACCTTGTCTAATCCTCGTGGCACTTCAGATTGCTCTAGTTCATTAGGTTGCCAAGAACACTTATCATTTCTTAAAAAATTGTGCAAGCAAGTAGCTGCCATAATTATTTTGTCGAGATGTTCAGGAATAACGTTTAATTTTTTGAAAAATATTCTAAACTTTTTAGAAAGTAGACCAAATGCATTTTCGCTATATCGCCTAGCTCTGCTACGCCGGTAGTTGTAAATTTTTGTCATGTTATTGTTTTGAAGTTGAACTCCAGGATATGGACGCATTGGATTTGTACTTAGAGAAAAAGCGTCATCCCCTACTATTACATGAGGCATGAAAATATCACTTCCAGGCAACTTTTTTAGTCCAAATATTTTTAAAGTACCACCATTCAAAGCTCTTCCTAGTGCCGAATTTTTGAAGATTCCTCCATCGCTATTTTTGCCGTAAGCGCCAACATCAACGGTAATAAATCTTAAGTCAGCATCGACTAGCGCCATCAGGACAAATTTCTTTTTTATAATTAAAATAAGTTGACCCACTGTTTGGTGGTTTTTCCGTCACAACGTGCTTCCCATCTAAAGCACCAATACAGTTTGGGTAATTCCATTTTGTACAAAAATCTTTTTCTATATTTTGCCACTGTTCGGTTGTTGGTGATGGCATCACAATGGGGTGAAGTTTTGAGCAAATTTCAGCACAAACTTCATAAACAATGCTTCGAACTGTTGACTCCTCTAATCGGTAACTAAACTCCAAACTAACAAATGAATCACCATGTCCCAAAAACCAGGAAAAATATTAATAATTGTTTTTTTTTTCAGTTGAAGATTGCAAGAAAAGTGGAAAAAATTAAAAGATTGCTACAGAAAATCAAAAGCTAAAAAGCGCAGAGGAAGGCGGTGAAAATTCTGTCGGTACTCAAGATACATTTGATGCCATTCCCGTTTTGTCACCTCGCTCAGAGATACTCAGAACACATAACTCTTCAAGCTCATCAACCATCTCTAAACCAAAGCGCCTTCCAAAACCCGAATTAAAATCAGAAGATATATTGCAAAAGTTTTTAGAAAACAAAGAAAAACGTAAAAAAAGGATCGTTTATCAACATTTTTGAATCCGCCGAAGAAACAACACGATGTTTGCCTCCTGAACTACAGGTTGAAGTAAAGCATCGAATTTCAATGTTGCTTTACGAATTCAAGTTAAAAGCAGTGAAAAACTCAAGTAAAAATGCTGATGATCATACTGAAGCAACAGGTTCCAACTATTCAGTAACAGTAGAAAACGATAATATTTATACAAATTTATAAAATAAAATTTAATAAAAAAGTGTACCTACTTCAAAGTCAATGTCAATTTTTCTTCTGCACTTATAGCTTTCCTAAATGTCGTACCTTGTTTCTGAATGTCTATAATTTTCAACAAATCGTAAAATGCTTCACTAGATATTCGGAAATACTTAAAAATTTTTTGCTCGTCTTCTAAAAGATCTGGGAATAGATGATGAAATTCTCCATATTCTTGTCTTTTCAGGTTAATTTCTTGTATACATCTGGGCTTTTTATTGTTTTCTCTCTCAATTTATTCCATGTTTTTTGCTTCGTCAACCTTTAGATCGGCCATATTATTAAAATGTGTAAAGGGCTAACTCTAAAACTACTAAATGATGCTCGTTGGGAAAGTAGAGTAGAAGCTCTAAAACCCTTAAAGTATCAATTGGGAAGTATTTACGATGCTTTATTGAGTATGTATGATCTCCACTTGGCGTACCAAACGAGCGTAACCCACAACCTTTTGCACGGCTTCTAAACTCTGGAATGATCTATCTAGTTCTTGTTTTCCTCTTCACTTATGATATGAAAAATTTAAGGTAGCCGTTCATAGACATCTCTTGGCAATTCAATATCCCTCTATTGTAAGGTGCCCATTCCCCCCGTATTTTACGGAACAGTCCCTTTTTTAAAGATATCATTTCGTATATGTAATTATTTTAATAAATTACGTAAATGTTTCGTATTTATAAAGAAGTACCTTTTTTGTCCCGTTTCTGACGTTTCATTGTTTAGAAGAAATTAATCAAAGCCTAGATATCGCGACCTTCAAATAAGACACAATACGAAGACATCAATCACGGATTCCACAATTTACGAGACCATTTTAGCACTTTCGTCGACTTAAATAAATAGCGCGGGTCACTGCATATGCGGCAGTATTAAGTATCAAGCTTGGTACGAAAAGAACTTGCTTGCGACGGTGTCTTGTACATGTGGACATAAATATACCGGTGCGTGTAAATAAGAAAGTCAGAAAATGACAAAAAGAAACTGTATGTTTATTAGAGATTTGGAAAGTAAATGTTCATTTATTAAAATGTTGTGTACAGTTTTAACTTGCACATGGTGGTAAGGCGGATATTGTTCAACACATATCAACACTTAAGCATAAAAAGGCAGATATTGCTGCCTTTAGTAGTAGCAAAGTGTCATTTTTATTCGTAAGAACATATTTGGAAATACCACAACGTGATCCACAATTGGTCTTTTCGTTCTATGGATTGCACTAGTAAGCTAATAAAAAGTTGGTTCTAACAAAAACCTGCATGTGCTAGAACCAAATCTGAAAGTATTGTGTGTGACATTTGACAAAAAGAATTCATTAAGCTCCATACAAATGATCTTGGAACGGTCAATTTTGTAAATATCTATACCGATAGTTCAAATCAAAATTTGTCCTGTACTGGTAAGATGAAAGACAAGGACGTCTAAGTAAAACTTTTGATCTACAAACACGAATTAACAACAAAAGTAATGGCAATGTGCGTTGACAACACAAATTCCAATTTTGGACGAGCAGCAAGACATGGCCAAAATAACGTATTTCATAAAGTTCAGGAGTTACTTAAAAGACCTTTAGTTAGGGTGAACCGTGCTGCTCATATTCTCCATAACTGTTTCCAAACATCAGCAGACTACTTACGTATTTTCATAGATGCCATTATTGTGAAAATATATGGCTATTTCTACATTTATACTCTATACTTGGTGCTATCAAACTTGAAGCAACAATTAATAGAACGGATAAATGAAGTCTTTTTGCCAAATCAAGTTAACACTATGCTAGTAGTTTTAGTAAATCATGGAGAAGACCTAACCTTAACGTCAGCGACCATGTTTTATGCTACTTATATAGCCTATTTGGATAAATGGATGCAACACTTTGAAGATTCGCAAGCGTTTCGTTGGGTATTGCTAAAAAAGAACCTATGTGGTCAGATGTTCGAAGCTCATTAACTGTTTTTCAAAAACAACACCCTGATATTCATATAGATGATTTGGAATTCTTTGATGAAATTGTGGTGCATTAAAAAATATACAACCAGTCAAAAAATAAAAGAGTGGTAAGAAGTTTCTGTTTCTATTGACAAACAATGGGACTAGCGAAAGAACTAGCCTTACTGTAAGCACTTTAAAAGGATGTTTAATGACAAAATACAATTTTTAAATAAATTGCCTTGAAGTTTGTCCAAGTCACCCAGACATTTTACGAATGGAAAAATACACTAATGAGTAACGTTTCGCGCGCCATTTTATTGACTATGTACCTTTGAAAACCGAAGTAAAAGACTTAATTAAATGATTTTTTTATTTTAATACTATTGCATTCTGACATGGGACGCCTAAAAGCTGAGCACAAAGAACCACTACATTTTTTACTTAGACTAGAGAAAAGAATTTTCTTTCTCTCCATTTCCTTACTGGAGTATTTGGTAACCTTCATATTCTTTGGGTGATGCATTCATGTCCCGTATTTCACAATATTTCAACATTTGCACAAATGGTCACCTTATCCTAAAGTGTTCCTGAGCACTTAAGCACAGTAGGTTGAACTTAATCTGTTCAGGACCACAATTATTAAAAAAAAGTAACAACATAGAATTTCAAAATTTGTTAAAACGTTCCTGGCGCCCGACCTGTGTTTAAGCCACCTTTGAAATGGCGGTAAGATCCAATTTTGCGAATGGTGCGTTACAAGTAACTTGTTTATTTTTCAAGTACTACAAGATTTGTAATGGATACTCTTTTTAATGACAAAAAAACGATAGTCTATTTAATAATATACGTATTGAATTAGTCATATTCTTAAAATACAAATTATGCCAAAAATTATAATAAACTGAAAATATATGGCTATTTCTACATTTATACTGTATACATGGTGCTATCAAATTTAAAGTAACAATTAATAGAACGGATAAATGAAGTCTTTTTGCCAAATCAAGTTAACACTATGCTAGTAGTTTTGGTAAATCAAGGAGAATACCTAACCTTAACGTCAGCGACCATGTTTTATGCTACTTATATAGCCTATTTGGATAAATGGAAGCAACACTTTGAAGATTCGCAAGCGTTTCGTTGGGTATTGCTAAAAAAGAACCTATGTGGTCAGATGTTCGAAGCTCATTAACTGTTTTTCAACAACAACACCCTGATATTCATATACATGATTTGGAATTTTTTGATGAAATTGTGGTGCACTAAAAAATATAAAACCAGTCAAAAAATAAAAGAGTGGAAAAAGTTTCTGTTTGTATTGACAAACAATGGGACTAGAAAGAACTAGCCTTACTGTAAGCACTTTAAAATGATGTTTAATGACAAAATACAATTTTTAAATGAATTGCCTTGAAGTTTTGTCCAAGTCACCCAGACATTTTACGAATGGAAAAATACACTAATGAGTAACGTTTCGCGCGCCATTTTATTGACTATGTACCTTTGAAAACCGAAGTAAAAGACTTAATTAAATGATTTTTTTATTTTAATACTATTGCATTCTGACATGGGACGCCTAAAAGCTGAGCACAAAGAACCACTACATTTTTTACTTAGACTAGAGAAAAGAATTTTCTTTCTCTCCATTTCCTTACTGGAGTATTTGGTAACCTTCATATTCTTTGGGTGATGCATTCATGTCCCGTATTTCACAATATTTCAACATTTGCACAAATGGTCACCTTATCCTAAAGTGTTCCTGAGCACTTAAGCACAGTAGGTTGAACTTAATCTGTTCAGGACCACAATTATTAAAAAAAAGTAACAACATAGAATTTCAAAATTTGTTAAAACGTTCCTGGCGCCCGACCTGTGTTTAAGCCACCTTTGAAATGGCGGTAAGATCCAATTTTGCGAATGGTGCGTTACAAGTAACTTGTTTATTTTTCAAGTACTACAAGATTTGTAATGGATACTCTTTTTAATGACAAAAAAACGATAGTCTATTTAATAATATACGTATTGAATTAGTCATATTCTTAAAATACAAATTATGCCAAAAATTATAATAAACTGAAAATATATGGCTATTTCTACATTTATACTGTATACATGGTGCTATCAAATTTAAAGTAACAATTAATAGAACGGATAAATGAAGTCTTTTTGCCAAATCAAGTTAACACTATGCTAGTAGTTTTGGTAAATCAAGGAGAATACCTAACCTTAACGTCAGCGACCATGTTTTATGCTACTTATATAGCCTATTTGGATAAATGGAAGCAACACTTTGAAGATTCGCAAGCGTTTCGTTGGGTATTGCTAAAAAAGAACCTATGTGGTCAGATGTTCGAAGCTCATTAACTGTTTTTCAACAACAACACCCTGATATTCATATACATGATTTGGAATTTTTTGATGAAATTGTGGTGCACTAAAAAATATAAAACCAGTCAAAAAATAAAAGAGTGGAAAAAAGTTTCTGTTTGTATTGACAAACAATGGGACTAGCGAAAGAACTAGCCTTACTGTAAGCACTTTAAAATGATGTTTAATGACAAAATACAATTTTTAAATGAATTGCCTTGAAGTTTTGTCCAAGTCACCCAGACATTTTACGAATGGAAAAATACACTAATGAGTAACGTTTCGCGCGCCATTTTATTGACTATGTACCTTTGAAAACCGAAGTAAAAGACTTAATTAAATGATTTTTTTATTTTAATACTATTGCATTCTGACATGGGACGCCTAAAAGCTGAGCACAAAGAACCACTACATTTTTTACTTAGACTAGAGAAAAGAATTTTCTTTCTCTCCATTTCCTTACTGGAGTATTTGGTAACCTTCATATTCTTTGGGTGATGCATTCATGTCCCGTATTTCACAATATTTCAACATTTGCACAAATGGTCACCTTATCCTAAAGTGTTCCTGAGCACTTAAGCACAGTAGGTTGAACTTAATCTGTTCAGGACCACAATTATTAAAAAAAAGTAACAACATAGAATTTCAAAATTTGTTAAAACGTTCCTGGCGCCGACCTGTGTTTAAGCCACCTCTGGAATGGCGGTAAGATCCATTTCTGCAAATGGTGCGTTACAAGTCACTTGTTTATGTATCAAGTATTACAAGATTTATAATGGATACTCTTTCTAATAACAAAAAAAAAAACGATAGATATATTTAATAATATACGTATTGAATTAGTCATACTCTTAAAATACTGCTATCAAATTTAAAGCAACAATTAATAGAACGGATAAATGAAGTCTTTTTGCCAAATCAAGTTAACACTGTGCTAGTAGCTTTGGTAAATCAAGGAGAAGACCTAACCTTAACGTCAGCGACCATGTTTTATGGTACTTATATAGCCTATTTAGATAAATGGACGCAACACTTTGAAGATTCGCAAGCGTTTCGTTGATTATTGCTAAAAAAGAACCTATGTGGTCATATGTTCGAAGCTCATTAACTGTTTTTCAAAAACAACACCCTGATATTCATATAGATGATTTGGAATTTTTTGATGAAATTGTGGTGCATTAAAAAATATACTACCAGTCAAAAAATAAAAGAGTGGAAAGAAGTTTCTGTTTCTATTGACAAACAATGGGACTAGCGAAAGAACTAGCCTTACTGTAAGCACTTTAAAAGGATGTTTAATGACAAAATACAATTTTTAAATGAATTGCCTTAAAGTTTGTCCAAGTCACCCAGACATTTTACGAATGGTGTATTCAATGGAAAAATATACAAATGTGTAACGTTTCGCCCGCTATTTTATTGACTATGTACCTTTGAAAACCGAAGCAAAAGACTTAATTAAATGATTTTTTTATTTTAATACTATTGCATTCTTACATGGGACGCCTGAAAACTGAGCACAAAGAACCACTACATTTTTTACTTAGACTAGAGAAAAGAATTTTCTTTCTCTCCATTTCCTTACTGGAGTATTTGGTAACCTTCATATCCTTTGGGTGATTCATTCATGTCCCGTATTTCACAATATTTCAACATTTGCACAAATGGTCACCTTATCCTAAAGTGTTCCTGAGCACTTAAGCACAGTAGGTTGAACTTAATCTGTTCAGGACCACAATTATTAAAAAAAAGTAACAACATAGAATTTCAAAATTTGTTAAAACGTTCCTGGCGCCGACCTGTGTTTAAGCCACCTCTGGAATGGCGGTAAGATCCATTTCTGCAAATGGTGCGTTACAAGTCACTTGTTTATGTATCAAGTATTACAAGATTTATAATGGATACTCTTTCTAATAACAAAAAAAAAAACGATAGATATATTTAATAATATACGTATTGAATTAGTCATACTCTTAAAATACTGCTATCAAATTTAAAGCAACAATTAATAGAACGGATAAATGAAGTCTTTTTGCCAAATCAAGTTAACACTGTGCTAGTAGCTTTGGTAAATCAAGGAGAAGACCTAACCTTAACGTCAGCGACCATGTTTTATGCTACTTATATAGCCTATTTAGATAAATGGACGCAACACTTTGAAGATTCGCAAGCGTTTCGTTGATTATTGCTAAAAAAGAACCTATGTGGTCATATGTTCGAAGCTCATTAACTGTTTTTCAAAAACAACACCCTGATATTCATATAGATGATTTGGAATTTTTTGATGAAATTGTGGTGCATTAAAAAATATACAACCAGTCAAAAAATAAAAGAGTGGAAAGAAGTTTCTGTTTCTATTGACAAACAATGGGACTAGCGAAAGAACTAGCCTTACTGTAAGCACTTTAAAAGGACGTTTAATGACAAAATACAATTTTTAAGTGAATTGCCTTGAAGTTTGTCCAAGTCACCTAGACATTTTACGAATGGAAAAATATACAAATGAGTAACGTTTCGCGCGCCATTTTATTGACTATGTACCTTTGGAAACCGAAGCAAGAGACTTAATTAAATGATTTTTTTATTTTAATACTATTGCATTCTGACATGGGATTCCTAAAAACTGAGCACAAAGAACCACTACATTTGTCACTTAGAGTAGAGAAAATAATTTTTCTTCCTCTCCATTTCCTTACTGGAGTATTTGGTAACCTTCATATCCTTTGGGTGATGCATTCATGTCCCGTATTTCACAATATTTCAACATTTGCACAAATGGTCACCTTATCCTAAAGTGTTCCTGAGTACTTAAGCACAGTAGGTTGAACTTAACCTGTTCAGGACCACAATTATTAAAAAAAAAGTAATAACATAGAATTTCAAAATTTGTTAAAACGTTCCTGGGGCCCGACCTGTGTTTAAGCCACCTCTGGAATGGCGGTAAGATCCATTTCCGCGAATGGTGCGTTACAAGTAACTTGTTTATTTATCAAGTATTACAAGATTTATAATGGATACTCTTTCTAATGACAAAAAAACGATAGATATATTTAATAATAAACGTATTGAATTAGTCATACTCTTAAAATACAAATTATGCCAAAATCATAATAAACTTGTTTGAATTCAGCGTAAACATTCGGTGAAGTTCGTTTTTTTTTAAATAGATCATCGTTATTTTGAATACATTTTGAAGACAAAATAATATTCAGAAAAGTTTCCATCAAATGTTGAAATGTATTAGAATAAAGGTTTGAGAATTTGTTTAAAAATAATTTCTTTGTTATCTATAATTTCACGATCCCGCTTCGTACGTTCGTCATGTCAAGATCCCCACTCTATGAAACACACGATTTATACTAGGTACATACTCCAAATTACAATTTTGAATATTAATATTGATAGTGACTAATAGCTGGTGAAAGTGTTTGCAAATTTTTAAAACACCAAATAAAGCGGGTTTCTATAAGCAATAATAACAAAATTTTACAAAATAATAACATTTTTATACACATTGTCAACATAACCAAAAAGTGAATTGTCATTCTGTGCTGTGATTATAAATTTATTGTATTTAGTTTGAAGTGTTTTTATAAATTAATTGCTAATTAAAATGTTTGTAATTCGAACAGTTAAAAAAAAACAAATTTTATGTGTTACCAGTAAAATTAATTAATTTGGTGCAATGAACATAATTCGAGTTCCTACTTTACACTAAAATTTACTGTATAAGTATATACAATATAAGACTGAAAATGATAGCTTTAAAAAAAGTGTACCGGGATGAACTCCTACAGTTCGCCTTACTTCTTTCTTTATTAAGAGTCAACCCGGAATATTATTTAGAAAATGATCTTTTTAACCACATGAGTGATTTAGACTTTGACAATGGTACTAGTTGGAGAACTTTCGTAACAGGACCTTTAAGAACGCATTACATACACCCTAAAAATCTCGATTCTGCACTGCTTCATTATGAACGTGAATTATTTGAGGATTTAAATTCTCTCGGACGGTATAATCCCTCTAACCCATACTATCGTCATCAAAATGTTACTGCTTATTTACTGAGTGTGAATCGTTCAACATCACTGAATTTGAACTCTACGGCCAATGCTAATGAACCGAACGTATTAGAGCCACCCTTGCCAGAGCAGAGCTCTTCAGAACTCGGATCTCTTGCGAGTAATGATGAAAATTCCATTGATGACCTCGGTTTAACACAAGAAGTAAGTACACCTTCCATACTTATAAGGGCAACTTCATTACCTATTTGCCTTAAATCAATAATCAAGATCATTAGTGTATTAATGTCGCACTTCCTAAGATGTGCAAATCGTAAAACTATGGCATTCATAATTGTTGATATGCAAGTAACTTATTTAACACTCCTATTATTATGTATACAACGTGCATATACTCTCCTACATGTTATCAAGTTTTTGAATCACAAATATAGGGATTGGAATTTTTTTAGTGCTTCGCAACTGTCATGTCTATCATGCCACATTTTAAAAATTAGTTTTTGTGAAATTAATGTATTAAAAGCAAGTGGTAAATGCGTATCCGCTTGATATTAAATCATTGAAATCTGGTTAATGGCTTTTAATTGATACCAAAGGTTTGTAAACAAAAAACAATTGTGAGCTTTGTATGTTTCACTAAACATTATCCATCTAAAATGAGTGAGGTGAAGCTGTATGGCGTAAACACCCACTAAACTAAGTTTTGCAAATATTTCCAATGTTTGTAAATTAACTAGATTCTTCATGGGGGCAATTATAATAAAGGAAATAACTCGTTTTGATCTATTTTTAGTATGAAACATTTAAAGTCTTGATTGGAAGTCGCTTAATCTTGGATTGAAACAGTTTTAATCTTTTTCTAAATATACATGTGTATCGTTATTGAAAATATTTTGATAAGTGAAGAATTTCGCACAACACTAAGGTTTATTATTAAGCTATAAAATGCAATAGCGATAATAATCATAAAGTCTTGTTTTTAAATTTTTTCTAAATATATCATCTATTCTTGATAAGTTAATGTTTTTATACAGTGTTAAGGTTGAAAGTGTTGAATAGTTATTTACCTTCATTATTAGCTGTAAAACATAATAATGCTGATAATAATAATCATAATGATTATAATAATTATATTCATAATAAATGATATAATACTTTGATCGTTAATTTTCTTTTCTACTTTAAGAATTTGATCAAATGTTTTACTCTTCCTCTTTATTCATCTTCGTCAGGAGCTACAAAATTGAGCAATTTATCAGCATCAAGTTAGCAATAGATTTCAGCAATAGATGTTTATTAGAAAATTGTTGAATGAATTTACTCATTTGAGTGGAATTTCATGTAAATGAATAAATGAATGCACTTGACTATACCAAAAATATAAATAAAACGATTATGGGTAACTTTCATATTGCGAATTTTTTGCAAAACCACTTAAAAGCTGGAAAAAAATAAAAAAAAATTTTGTTATGTTAAGAAGTCATGTCTGTGAAGGTAGGAGCTTAAAAAAGGTCAAATTTTAATGGCGTTGTTACTGGACCACTAATAATTTTAGAGTTCTATTGTAGTGGTAGTTCTGCTAAATTAATGAGTTATTATTAAAACTCTTGTGGTGCTACCCAGAACTCTAAAGAAAGTTACATTTTGAAAAATTCGTTACACCCCTTTATGGTCTTTGAAAGCTTTTGTGGAGGTCTTCCTCGAAATTTCGATAGAACTCTGATAATAATGGTTTGGGAGCCATATTTATTGAGAGTTATTATTAGAACTCGTGTGCTACCCAGAACTATAAAGAACAATTACACTTTCAAGCATTCTTTACACCCCTTTATGAAATGGGAAAAATTTTTATGTTTGCTAAGAATTCTTATGGTGCTATTCAGAACTCTCAAGATAGGTTACACTTTCAAAATAGTGTTTTTGAAACAATTTTGATGATGAAAACGAAATTTCGATAAAATTGTGATAACGATGGTTTGAGACATGTGTATCATGAGTTATTATTAGAACTCTCAAGAAAAGTTACAATTTTTTACGCCCCCTCATGAAAAAATGTTGATGTAAATTTCATAATTATCATTATTAAGAGTTATTATTAGAACTCTTGTGGTGCTACCCAGAACTCCCAAGAAAAGTAAATTTGCAAAAATATTTCACATCTCCTTCTGGACTTGGAAAAATTTTAGAGGAAAGCGAAATTTCGATAGAACTCTGATAATAATGGTTTGAAAGCCATGTTCGTTAACAGCTATTAATAAAACTCTTGTGGTGCTAACCAAAACTCTCAAGTTACACTTTGAAAAAAGTGGTCTTGAAAAAATTTTTATGAGGAAAACGAAATTTCAATAAAATGCGGACAATAATTTTGCCCAAGTTATGCCCAGTTTTCCCCAATAGTCGTTTCGTTTTGCCCAGCCCCGGTTAACCCATGAGTCAATGGTCGAATTTATATGGTTTAACACTTCCATGAGTGACTTCGAAGAAATAACATGTCATTATTTTGCCCAAGTTATGCCCAGGTTTGCCCAACCCAAGAAAAGTTTTGCCCACGAATACAAGAATCACAAAATAGCAATCATGATCTCAAGCAATAAAAAATGAAAAAATATACATTTCAAATAAATTAACACTTCTAACTACTCCGAGTTTTGTCCAAGCAAAATTTATGTTCCACACAACAAATCAGAATGAGTGAGTCAAAATTTAAAAACTTATTGGAAAGTTCAGACAAATGTCCACTGACGAGTTTACAGAAAGTAAATATTGCATAATTTTGCCCAATAGTGATTTCGTTTTGCCCAGCCCCTGTTAACCCATGAGTCAATAGTCGAATTTATATGATGTGACACTCCCATGAGTGACTTCGAAGAAATAACATGTCATAATTTTGCCCAAGTTATGCCCAGTTTTGCCCAACCCAAGAAAAGTTTTGCCTACGAATACGAGAATCACAAAATGGCAAGCATGATTTCAAGCAATGAAAAATATAAATTTCAAATAAATTAGCACTTTTGACTACTCCGAGTTTTGCCCAAGCAAGATTTATGTTCCACCCACAAATCAGAATGAGTGAGTCAAAATTTAAGAACTTATTGGGAAATTCAGACAAACGTCCACTGACGAGTTTACAGAAAATAAATATTGCATAATTTTGCTCAAGTTATGCCCAGTTTTGCCCAATAGTCATTTCGTTTTGCCCAGCCCCGGTTAACCCATGAGTCAATAGTCGAATTTATATGGTGTGACACCCCATGAGTGACTTTGAAGAAATAACATGCCATAATTTTGCCCAAGTTATGCCCAGTTTTGCCTAACCGAAGAAAAGTTTTGTCCACGAATACGAAAGTCGCATAATGGCAATCATGATTTCAAGCAATAAAAAATGGAAAATATAAATTTCAAATAAATTAGGACTTCTGACTACTTCAAGCAAAATTTATGTTCCACACACAATTCAGAATGAGTGAGTCAAAATTTAAAAACTTATTGGGAAGTTCAGACAAACGTCCACTGACGATTTTACAGAAAATAAATATTGCATAATTTTGCCCAAGTGATGTCCAGCACTGTTTGCCCACTTCTTCTGGACACATGAGTCAGAAGTTAAATTATTTATCGTGGGTACGCCCACGAGCGAGTTCGAGAAAATAACGCGCCATTATTATGAACGGCATTAATGTTTATTAAGGGCATCGTAAAACAAATTGTGGTCTTGGGTAAAACTTTAGACTCCTGACAGGACATCGTCAATCCTTCTAGTGACCATTTTAAGGGTATCCGAGTTTTCCTAAGATTAGTTTTCGATTCGAGCCTTCCAAATTGATTTTGAAAGTATTTTCTTCATTGAAGATTTATTAAGGGTAACACAGAATAATCTGTGAGCTTGGGAAAAACTTTTGACCCCTGACAGAGCATTTTCAAGCTTCGAGTGGCCATTTTAAGGGTACCTGAGTTTCGCCCGAGATCAGTCTTCAATTGGAGGCTTCGAAATTGACTTTGAAATAATTTTCCTGCGTATGCGATTTATTAAGGGTTTCGCAGAACAAATTGTAGCCTAAAACTTTAGACCCACCACAGAACATTGTCAACCCTTCTAGTGGCAAAATTTTAAGGCTCTTCGGATTTTGTCCGATGTTAGTTATCAATTTGAGTTGAAGAAATTGACTTTGAAATTGTTTTCTGCGTTTGCGATGTATTAATGGTATCGTAAAACAAATTGTGGTCTGGCGGGAGAAATGTCTACTTTTCGATAAAATGGACCTAATTTTTTGTGTAATTCATTTTTTTTAATTGAGCAATTTACGAAATCAAGTTTAAGTTTAAACAATTACCCAGATAAGTTGTATGGCATTCTAAAAATACGAAAAATGTAGTCGAATGATGTATGACTGTGCTTAAATATAATTTTATATGGTTATTGCAGTCGGCGCTAAAAAGCAATTTCCACAAAAATGTTCTCCCACAGTGTTCAATATGTTAACGTGAAATTTTGTCCACTAATAAAAAAATTCCACAAAATCTTGGGCAAAACTCGGATACCCCTAAAATGGCCACTAGAAGGGTTGACGATGTTCTGTCAGGAGTCTAAAGTTTTACCCAAGACCACAGTTTGTTCTACGATACCCTTAATAAATAATTAATACCGTTATTTTCTCGAACTCGCTCGTGGGCGTGCCCACCATAAAAAATTTAACTTCTGAATCATGTGTCAAGAAGAAGCGGGTAAAATAAAACAAGTGCTTGAGCAAAATTATGGCCTAGGTTGTTTCTTCGAACTCACTAATGCGGATGCTGCGCCATAGAAATTCGGCTATTGACTGACGGGTTAAATGGAGATGGGCAAAATGAAACGAATACTGGGCATAACTTGGGTAAAATTATGCAATATTTATTTTCTTTAAACTCGTCAGTGGAAGTTTGTCTGAACTTCCCCATAAGTTTTTTAATTTTGACTCACTCATTCTGATTTGTGTGTGGAGCATAAATTTTACTTGGACAAAACTGGGCAAAACTCGGAGTAGTCAGAAGTGTTAATTTATTTGAAATTTATCGAATTTATATTTTTTCATTTTTTATTGCTAGAAATCATGATTGCCATATTGTGACTCTCGTATTGGTGGGCAAAACTTTTCTTCGGTTAGGCAAAACTGGGCATAACTTGGGCAAAATTATGGTATATGTTATTTCTTCGAAATCACTCATGGGGGTGCCACACCATATAAATTCGACTATTCACTCATGGGTTAACGGGGGCTAGGCAAAACGAAATAACTATTGGGCATAACTTGGGCAAAATTATGCAATAGTTTTCGTTTCGAAATTCCAACCTGGGGATGCCAAGTTCACGCGGCTGAAGAGACGTAAATTTAAAAAAAAAAGTAACCTAATAAACAAGGTTCACACAAACCATTATTATCAGGGTTCTACCGAAATTTCTTTTTCCAGATCAAATGAATGGGATAAAGTCGGGATGATTGTTGCGTGGTTTAGAATATATTCCATAAGTTTAAAATTGGCAAAATTTTTCTGGCTGTAATGATGCATTTTTTTTTGTTTGGGGTTGAGTTTTTACCTATTATCCTCTTTTCAAATGAATGGGATAAAGTCGGGATGATTGTTGCGTGGTTTATAATATATTCCGTAAGTTTAAATTTGGCAGAATTTTTCTGACAGAAGTTATGAATTTTTTTAATATTTGGGAGTGAGTTCGTACCTACTATCCCCATTGCAAATGAATGAGATAAATTAAGGAGGATTGTTCCGTGGTTTATAATATATTTTACAAGTTTAAAGTTGGCAGGAATTTTCTGACGGGAATTATGATTTTTGTTATATTTGGAGGTGAGTTTATACTTATTATCCCCTTTGCAAATGAAAGGGATAAATTCAAGATGATTGTTGCGTGCTTTATAATATATTTTAGTTCTCTGTGAAACTTCCGTTCTCGTCTAATTTTGTGCCTGTGAATCACATTTGAATAATCATTTTCATCGACAAACCCTAGATCTTCCAGAACAGAGCTTACAAGAATGGCTCCCGCTCTATCTGACACCCCTGTTCTGTCGCAGGCTCTAGCAAGTGCTGAAAGTTGTCAGAGTCGTAGTTTTTTAGAGTGAGATTATGTGGTTGGTTTGTTGTAGATGTCTAAATCTTTTTCATCTTCATCATGGCCCGACTCTGAATCACTGTTTTGTGTTATTTCTTGATTGCATTGTATGGGACTTTCTTTCTGGTCTATTCATAGTTTCCTTTTCTCGGAATTTCCTATCCTCTCGTTTTTTAATTTGTATCTTAGTTTTCACGTCGACATTGCCAATAGCCATCTTGCGTATTGTTCGCTGATCTTGTAAAAAAGCTTTCTCAATTTGTGGAACTTTTCTTTCCTTTGGGCAATTGCAGTCATCCAAAGAGGCACACTTGCACGACGAAATATCAAATAGCCGCTGTGAATCTGTTTGGAAGGCTTCAAGTTTTGTTTTATCGTTATCTGAATAGTATTTTCTTGGACAAGGTTTTTTTCAGGTTCCTGTACTTCTCATTGTATGAACGTATCATCTCTATAATACGGCATCGCGAAATAGTAGGAAAGGATGCTGTTGTCCATATTTCTTTAATTCGTTCGGCTACAGCTTCAGCTATTTTGCCAACTGGAGGATCGAAAGAACACTTTTGCTTTAAAAGTTCTCTTACAAGCAAAAGATATTTCATAACATCATTGTATGTTGGCAAGACACGGGTAGCCAGATCACACTACCATTTTCTTCAGCCGCTATCTATGGGTTAATAGTTACTAACCATGATAATACCAAAATTTTGCGTGTTGAAACTTAGAAGATCGATAAGATGGTCTTTTTGCGCATTTTTACAGCCTTTCAGAAAAAAACAATTTTTGAAATAAAAAAAAACAGTTGTGCTTCCGTTCGACAATAATAATTTTGCAATCGCCTTGAAAGTCACTGTTTCACACCTAGACGGATAAATGGTGGAAACAGTTAGGTTAAGGCCACTGATTTTTTATTCATGCGCATTTGCTGGCAGCTGTCACATACTAAAGCAGTTTTACACGTTGATGTTCAGTGCTACCAATGTAACTTAACATATGATGTGGATTATTTCCTTTACATAACCTCCTAAATCAAAAAATCAGTAAAAGGTAAATAATTGGTACCAGTGTTTTTTCAAGCATTCAACCTAACAAAATCAAATATGAGCCGTTTGGAACTCATATGATTGGCGCCGCAGGTTATGTTTAGTTACATTTGTGTGTAAAATTGTTTCCGATAAAAACAAGTGTATTGTTAATTATATATTATTTAGTTCTGTTGACCGCAAACATATAGCTCTAGTACGCCACTGGCACAAGAATATTTGTTATTTTGTATTTATTTACATGAGTTAATTGCATACATTAAACAATTTCCTAAATTCATCATTTATATTAATGGATTGTCATATATGCTTTATAATTCTAGTGTTTAATATCACATATCATTTGCACAATAGCGAAACAGTTTTCCATTTTTGAAATCTTTTAAGACCTCGTGCTTTCGTCCGACCTTTGCCTGAAACGCATTTTTTCAGACATAGGCAGACAAAACGTTGAATTTTTTAGGTAGGGATCACTGATTTTTCTTTCATTTACATTTGCTGACAATTATGCAAATGCAAACTTTCACGGTTATTACTCATAATTTAAATACTTATCTTTTGGATATAAAGTTGTATTATTTTTTTTTAATTTTTAGCATTTCAATAACATTTACAATTATCGTCTGCATTTAATGCGGACAATAACTGTAATTGTCATCGAAAAATTAATTAATTAATTTTTTTTGTAAAAGGCCACTGCGTCCGAACTACGACGCGATTTTGACCACGAAACGAATCGAAAGAGGCCACGGACGCCCCGCCCCCCTCCACCACCCCCTTTCATTTTTATCGATACGTGAATTTTCCCCATTTAAAAATCATTAAAAAAGTTTTTAACTTGCTGGATCCGGGTCCGATTTTTGAGCTCTAAACGGTATTCGATTCTAATTCGATAATGTACGTAATGTAATTACCAATAATGTCGATATCCGCCCTTTAAGTGTAACCGAAAAATCGTATTAAAATAGCTTTTCCGACACTAAATCGAATTATAACATTTTTCCTTGTATCGAACATGCCCAACTTGCTTACAAATTCCTAAATGGCAATAGATACTGAGTACAACAAAAAAAAACCGCGTCCAAATGGACCGTAATCGAGAGATCGGGAAGAGTTCAAAGTTGGCCAACCATGTCGATACGTGAATTCTCCCATTTAAAGAGCATTGAAAAAGTTCGTAACTCGGTCAATCCCGGTCCAATTTTCAAACGGTATTCGATTCTAATTCGATAATGTACGTAAATTAATTACCAAAAAAGTCGATATCCGCCCTTTAAGTTTCTTTCAAACCGAAAAATCGAATTAAGATAGCATTTCCTACATTAAATCGAATTATAACATATTTTCTTGTATCGAACATGTCAAACTTGTTTAGAAATTCGTAAATGGCAACAGATACTGATCACAACAAAAAAAAAACCGTGTCCAAATTGGACCGTAATCGAGAGAACAGGAAGAGTTTACATTTTTTTTCGAATTTTTTCGACTTTTTCAAAATAATGCGGATTTTGATCGACATCGACCTTACACAGTTTCTTCTCGAAAATTCGATGCAGAAAGAATCACGTCCTTATCTCTCGTTGTTCATTTTTCCCCCACCCATCCTTCAAAAACCGTAAGGATTTAAATTTAAAGGGCGCCCTCTGACGACGGGCCGAAGTAAACTCTATAAGACGACATAGCCACCGTCCTTCAATTATCGGTATCTGTCGAGTTATGGCCAAAAAACCGTTTTTTCTACTTTTCCAAGCCCCCCTTCGGCCGACGCTCGATTAGAAAAAAACGTTAATAACGGCTTTCGACGCGCCAACTCTCCCTTTATCTTTTTCGCAAGTAAGCACTCGTGCGAGACGAACCGTTTCCGAATTGCGAATTTGTTAGTTTCCTCGGACGTAGAGGTTTTGCAAAATTTCGACTTTCGGGGTTCCGTAGAACAGACCCACGAGTCTCCTCCAACATGCGTTACACGTTACGTTCCTTCGCCCAGCGGTATTCAACCGGACACGCTCGAAAGGTGTCAAAATGTAGGCAATTTTGTTGCGTTTTTTTGGCGCTCGAAAACGCACAGACCGAACCCTTCAATCTATTTGGAGGCAATTTGTTTTTCATCACGGTTGTATGGTCTAGTGATGGTAGGATTAAGAAAAGATTTTTTCTCGCGGTTTCCGAGATCTGGAAAGTTGGATTAGTGAAATCCTGTCTTTTAAAAGGTATCGCATTCTACTCGTAATTAAAATACTTATGTTTCATGAAGTTTTATTAATTTTTTTTACAAATTTACGGTTATCGTACTGAAGACGATAACTGTAATTATTATCGAATCGTTTAAATTTGTAAAAAATTAATCAAAGCGCACGATTTCATACCCAAAAGATAAGTATTTTAATTTTGCTGCCAGTTATCACATATTAAAGCAGATTGACATGTTGTTGTTCGTTGCTGCCGACTTACGTGAAAAAATATATAAGGTTAGTATGAGAAGTTTTGTTTATCAATGTATTACTAGTCCAGAAACGATAGTTGTGCGAGTATGAGCAGAACTGTCGTTTCTGGGCTAAATTTTGATTAGCGGAATAAAGATTCTGATTTTTTCTTTTAGGGTGCGGAACTCTAAAAATATAATGTTTAATTGTATTATCAGAATTTAGTGATTTAATAATAGTTATTCTATTTATTGATGTTTATAGAATTTAAAGGGTATTAATTAATTAATTTCTGAAGAGGGCTCTGCTTCCGTCGTCAGACTTGAGTCGAATTCATTTAATCCGATTTTTTCTCAAACATTTGACTACTCTCTGATTCGAACTTGGTACCTTTTACGTACTAGTGTAACTCCTTAACCGCTGAACCTCAGAGTAATCTATATATATATATATATATATATATATATATATATATATATATATATATATATATATATATATATACGCATAGTTGTATTCTCGTCCTTTGCCACATCGGTATGTTATCCCATTGATTCAGTGATCTTCGTTCCAGACATGCTCGGCGATTCTTGATGTTTCTGTTTCGCCTTTACTGATGTTAGTCTTGTGTTCCTGAGTTCTCTTTTTGAGTGGTTTACTGCTCTCTCCTATGTATGATCTGCCCCATTCGTATGGTAGGTTTTATACACAATTCTTGGAATTCTGGTCTTCATTGTGTGGTTTGGTTTTGGTTAGTATTCCCCTAAGCGTTCTTGTGGATTTAAAGGCAATGCGTATCTTGTATTTGCTGCATGTACCTGGCGTATATATTGTAGCGTCTCCCAGATACCCTATCTCGAAAAGCGTAATTTGAACTTATTTGCAATAATGCAAATTCAAGAACAAAATAATCGCTAAGTGATTTATCTTGACTTGACTGACAATAATGTTATTATTACTCAAGTTAATTGCCTACCTTATTTTGATTTTCCTGGAAATAATTAAAACATTAGAATTGATTCACAAGTCTGATACTTAATTACTCGCAAACCTCAAATCTGATCAATCGAAGTGGCCGTCTAGTGGTAGGTACGTTGTACTATCTGAATTAGATGGGCTGGATGAGGTAAGTATTGCATCATGAAGGGCAGGTAAAAAAAAATGAAACTACTCAAATTAAAATCAACGAGCTTTGCACAACGGTGGTTCAGCCCGTTAATATACTATTGTGGGAAAGAACCACCAATAAAACCCACTTTATTCATAAATAAGTAATTGCACAAGTACATTATTAAATCAAATAACACACAAAGAAAACAATGAAAATGTAAAATATATAACAAAACACCATTAAATCAGGTTAAAGTGCGTACAAAATTATAACATTAAGAGAAAATGAATAAAAAGCAGTTTAGTTACACAGAACCACAATAATAAAAAAAAACACATGTAATCACACGCACAATTGGGTCATAAATAATCAAAATATAAATCGTAATACCAAACATGTGGCACTTTAAAACCAATCATGCCGGTCTTTAAGTAAATAAGCACATAAAACAATAAAGCAAATTACGGTACACATAAAATACAACAACAGTAAAATTGCACAGGTGATAAAGGCAGAAGATAAAGGCAAGGACAAAAGAAAATAGACAAGGAATTTACACGTACCCAATTGTTTAGTGGCCACTAAAGCACAGAATACATAAATCAAATTGCAATAAAGCACATGCAAAGAGAAATCAGCTCGCGGGCAAATAATTCTACCTAACAGCTGACAAAAAAAATTTCATTAAAACAAAGCCTTACAAGGGTAACTTATAAATAGATCACAACATCGTGACCGATATATAACTTTAACGGCGTTAGAAAAATACAGTTCACCTTTCTCAGGTTACACATTCATCTATACAACAATAAAAATAAAATTCGAGGTGTTTAATGGTTATCTGGCCCCGGGAGTGCGTACCCACTGGCAATTGCCTTTTATAATTAATAACCAGCGGTATCATGTACCCGTTCACCAGCCCACCTCTACACAACTATAAATATAAACAACAATGCTAATTCACACAAATACCAGAGTGAGAGGGCCTTGTACTGTCTTTTATTATAGCAGATTTCAGCTTAATGAGCCCGCGTACCAATAAGATACCTTTGCAAGGCAATGTTTGGTATTTAATATGTTATCTAGGCTGGTAAATGATTTGCTGTGAGCTTTCATTTATATAAAAATACCTACTTATACTTGAATATCTATTCCTTTAATTGATCACAGACACAAATCCTACTCTGGTTAATTTCAAAAAGGGTGACTGTTATTTATAGATTAATATTTGAAAAACACATAACTGATACTCGAAAGAAAAGACAAATTAGTGTTGGCTAATTCAAAAGAAAATGTACACGCACAAAATATTTTAAAGACAAACTGTTTACAATGGGAGTTTCTAATTACCAAAAATCGATCTGGCTCGATTGACGCTAACTGTAACTAACTTTCCCCCGATTTCAAACCTAACCCCCAATCAACCCTCAATTTTCAAAAGTAATGTAAAAATAAGAAACATTAATTTACGTTGGAACAGTTTCATATTAACTATTGCAAGACATCTTAATTTTAAAAATATGCATTCGTCCGTAACAACCCTACATGTAGCTCTCGAGTTTCCAAGTAACAAACAAAGGTATCTTTTGATCGCGCTCTGTACCAACACAATTACTTATTAAGCTAGTGACATTTTTACATTAAGAATCGGCGCATAAGAAATTCCAATGATTCATTACGCCCCTTCAGTGAAGCATTCTTTTAAGCGTACACCTGCTAGTCAGACCTCAAAACACATGTTTTTCAACCCTCAGCCAAATATTAGTTACAAACAATCCCACATTCCTTACATAAAAATATACAAATAAAATATTTTGAAAACAGCAAATTACGACGTATTATCAAGATATTAAAAAAATCTTTTCTATCGCGGTAACAATGACGATTTAACAAACGTTTATTACAATAGTAAAATTTTCGCGGCCCCTACCTACAGTATATATATATATATATATATATATATATATATATATATATATATATATATATATTATATATATATATATATATATATATATATATATATATATATATATATATATATATATATATATATATAATGTCAAAAAGTTATGCCGGGAAAAAATATTGTTAGGTTGTTCTGTCTAGGGTATACAGGGCGTTGAAATGAGAATGATTTCAGTGTACAATTGATTATAACTTTTGAAATACCCTGTATAACGTAATGAAACCCTATATTGCAAGTATGGGGGCGATGAGCTTAATCTAAATATGAAATAATATATATGGTGTCCCATTTAAAAAAAAAGTATGTTGGGTTCACCCTGGTAATATCTAACACCCTGTAAATACGAAAATAATTTTATAATGTGAAATTTGAAGTTGCTTATAATTTTTGTAAATAACTTTTTTTGATATCTCCTTTAATAACGGATATATCGTACTTCGACGCACTAATGCCGCACCCTGTATATACCGGGTGTCCAAAGCGTCACGCGACGGAAGATTGTGGCTTCACTGATTTTTCATTAAAATCATTTATACAAAAGTTATATGGTTCCAATATGTGCACAACTTAAAAATATTTTAGCACCTACAGGGTGATTCGTAAAAGTAGGGGGGTATCAACTTTTTTATTTTAAATGGAACGCCTTCTATGTCATTACATTTTTGGATAGCCTAATGAATAAGCTTTTCAACGACGTATACATTTGTACATATAAAATACAACGTTGCCAAGTTATTTAACAAAAATGTATTTTTTTCCTGACTGTAAGGTTAGCAATAAAAATTAAATCTTAGTTTATTATCTAAGTTGAGACAAATTAGTTCAGTGATATAATTAAGGTAGGTATAGTCTTTGAAAGATGTAAACGTTTTATTGATATATTGAATAGGGGAGAGAAGGCTCCGTGTGAAACTTTAGCATGTTCAACGTACATCAATTCTCTTATTTCAAATGGAACACCCTGTACCAACAAAAAAAATCCGATCTTTTTCGGTTACTATACGGAACTCTAAAATTCATCATTCCAGAATGTATAAAATTTTGGTTGGAGAAAAACAGCTCATACTTTTTTTTTATGTAAAAAACGAAATTTGTACAAAATATTAAAAATGTGTTCGAAGAACATAAATTGTTCAAGGTATTAAATTTCTGTTTGGTATAGAGAGCTCAAATATGTTTAACATGACGTATAAAGATCGTAACATATTAAGGACACTTTTGTAAAATTTTTCTAAATGCAGTCAACTGTATTAGGCCTTGCTAGTCTTTCGATGTTTAGGTAAATAATTGAAATTAAAAAAAGTGTATTTAATTCGTTTTCTTAAAGAGGATCTTTCATTCAACGCTCTGTATATGATATATTTTTATCGTCTACACCTGCGATAAGACAATTATTTTTGTAAGTTATGTAGTGATGACCAATTCTGTAAGAAACTTAACTCACTACATAGATAAACACAACTAATATGTACTTGTGGTGTCAAGTCGGACGCGTGTGAAGTTAGCACCCCGACAAAGAGTTCCAACAGTTCTGATTAGAGTTCTAGCTTCCTTTTAAAGAGTTTAGAAGTACTTTATAAAAAATAAAAAGAATTCCGCTCATTAACGGTTCCAAATTTTAATTTTAAGAATGGGATGCTAACTTCACATCGAAAATCGAGATCCAGTAGTTCTTACTAACTAAATTACTATATTTTGTAAAGTTCTAGAGTTTCTGATTTTTTTGAAAATTAAAAAAAACATTAAAAATTTTTGAAAATTCAATTTTGACATGCAATAGTTGCAATCAACTTTTGATGTTCATTTATTCATTCCTAAGACTAATTAAAAAAATTGTAAACAAAAATGAAAGAGTTACAACCCTTTAACTTTTTTGATACGACGCGTAATTTAGCGGCAAAAATTCCTAAGGTAGAATTTAAGTTCAAATTTTTTCAATATCTGAATAACGATTAATTTTATAAGAAAAAGTGTAGACATATTTTAAAAAAAAAATTTTATTTTACATACTTTTTCTTTATAAAGTTTCTTAATATAAGTCTAAAAATTAATTGAATATGAACGAAAATGGTTAAAATGCATTAGTGATTTAGAAGTGGGCGGCTTTGGAATTGTTTTTCAAGTTAACATGATTTATGTCTATTAATCTCTATCTGACATGAAGTTTTAAACGTCGTTCTGACATAGATTATTATTTTGTTTTTACGATGTTGCCTGTTTCCGTTATGAACGTATAAAAAAGAGATTGCATACTTATCCTAAAAAAAATTATACATAGAGGGAGAGAAATACATGATGCAATTTGCAGCACGAGGGCGAGAACTCTTAGGAATGAATAAAAGAACATCAAAAGTTGATTGTAACTATTTCATGTCAAAATTGAATTTTCAAAAACTTTTAATTTTCAAAAAAAAATTTTTCATTTCAGGAACTTTGCAAAATATAGTAATTTAGTTAGTTAGCACTACTGGATCTCGATTTTCGATGTGAAGTTAGCGCCCCATTTTCTAAAATTTCTAAAAGATTTATGTGGCTCAGACATAGATCAATTACTCAATTTTTTTGTTTTAAGCTGAGAATTGAAAAAAAAGAAACCCATCTGATTTTCAGGCAATATCAGTTGTGGATTAAAAGGAAACCAAAAGACGGATGTTTAAAATATTACTTGTAAATATGTGGTTATCCTAAGATAGTGATTATCTAAATAAATAATTATCCGACGGTAAGTTTGGTTTATTAATTATCATTCGAGATGTTGCATCTCTTTATTTACGTCTTCCATCGATAAAGAGCTGCTATCGCATATTTGAAATACTTGATACAGCATTAAAAGAAAGACAATAAGCAACCTTAACCGAATCAACGGAATAAAGGCGTTTTTATAATCACAGGTTTGTCGTATTATAGAAAAATGTCAGTCACTCCTATCCAAGCATTTCAATCTATCTCAGCGCCACCTACAGTTTGCCAAATGAACAAACATGTAAACATTGAGAATCTCTATCGCTTTGTGAAATATGTTGTATATTTTAATCCGTAATAATAATTTTGTACGGCGTTACAAATCTTTCCCCAAAAACGAAATAAAAGATGAAGGATCTGAAGTAAATTATCTGATAAAAAATCATTGTATTCTGCCATAGCGCCATTTATAGATCGATTTATTAAACATATACAGTTTTTTTGGAAAAAATTGAAATATCAGACTTGGACGTTTACATTGGCACATCCTATATATGTTCGTGATTAGTTACAGTATGTTGTAAAAAAATATAATCTCTAAAAATAAAGCATGAAAGATCTGCACCTAAAGTACATTATATCAAATTTTTTTACAGTGCTATTTACATTGAAATATCAATCACATAATTAAAGCTTATGAGATTATCTTTGACAAAAGTCAGATAACCTTGAAATACAACAAGATTCAAAATCTCTACTAAGAAAGCTTGTAGGTAATTCTATCACAGCTCCACACTAAGATTAAAAAAAATAGTTATAAATAGATTTACACTTCAGAGATTATTAATGAGAAAATTCAGGTACTATTCGTTTTTGACATGTCCAATTTATCTTAACAATATTTAAAGTTTTCAAAAAGAAATATTTAAAGCTATATTTACACGTGAAGGGTTATCTTTAACAAAAGTCAGATATCACTCAATAAAAGAGGGCCACTAGCTCTTTTTCCACATAGGCAAAACACCACCTCTAATAAAGTATTTACCGATAAAGATTTTTTAACGTCTTTATACCTACTAATAAAGATTTCAATACTTCGCTTTCGCACGGTTATATAATAAGTATGAGTTATCGGTTTTCTATATTAACATGGAATTTCCTTAACACATATTAATAAGTATGAATTAAGGGTTTTTCGATAATAATTCATTGCATTTTAGTCGTTCCAGCAACTATTTAGCTATAGTGATGACACTTTTCGCAAGTATTTCTAGCAGCAATGTAGTCTGCATGACTATCGACAGTTTTATAGGTTTTCCATTTGGCATAAGGTTTATTTTTCAAGGATATTAGATCAGCACAAGTCCGATTGAACCAGGGTTGGGAACGATAATGACCTATACGAGTTTGTTTTTTGGTATTGTATAATTCCATGGTACTAAAAGAGCAATGTCTGAAAATGAGGACGACTTAAAACAAAATTCACTTCATGGGAAGGTTACAAACAAATTTCGTAGATGTATCCATTTAGCTGGCTTAAAACACCACGAGGTTCTATCAGTGTTCTGAACAACAAAGGAATTTGTAGCAGAAGAAGCTATTTCTACTACTGACCATGGTCAGATAGATCTGAGGAAAAACTGATTTTTGTAAACAAATGTATTTTGTGTAAAAAAGGTAGGATTATCAGGGAATCTAGTAGATTCGGAAAGCATTTGTTGAGATCACATGAAATAGCAAATGCTTTTGCACTACGATCAGTAGGATTCGCGGTAGATGAAAATTAAAGCTAGAGTTACGAACATTGAAATCTTGTTCTAATGTATTGTTCCAAACTTGGGTCACATATGAAAGATTATCTGTTGAACGCTCGTCTAAAACCATATTCCTGGTCGCTAAGCAGTTTGTTAAATTCAAGCAAAAAAAGTAGTTGTTCATTCATGGCTTTTTCCGTGGCTTTAGACATAATTGAAGTGATGGGAATGGGTTAATAAACGGATTGATGTTGTCGCTTCTTTGCCATGATGAAGGAAATTCCACAGAATATCGAATAGAGCTTAAATAGGATTGATATTATTTCAGGAAAACATTTCTTTACAACAATAGCTGGGATACTCTTTAGGATAGTCACCTTATTGGGATCAAATCTACTAATGATTGATTCTGGGAGCTTGGTTTCATAGGGTATGAAGACGAGCTGACAAGGCACATCTTTTCAGAACCATTAAGACACGAGTTTATTTAAATAAATCCACAAAGAGATACGCTTTGTCTACAGAATCTACAACTACAGATCCGTCAAAAGATATCAAGGCGGGAAAGGTAGATATACCAAAGTTTTTATTGATGGTTTTAGCTAAAGACCAAAATTTTCGTCTGCCCAAAGAAGATGTAACTAGTTCCGTTGAAACAACTTTTTAGCTTTATTGATAACAATAACACCAACATAGTCTATCGATCATTTTATTAGATTTCCATTTGGTATAAGATTTATTTTTCAAAGATATTGCATCAACACAAGCTTTATTGAACCACTGTTGGAAACAAGAATGATCTGTACGATTTAGTGTTATGGGAATGTATGATTCTGTGCTCTTGAGGATGATTTTAGATACTCAAAGAGCAGTGTTCGAAGACGAAGACGATTTGCAAAAATATTCACGTCATGGGAAGGTTGCAAAGAAATCCCTTAAATACCACTCCATTTATTTAACTTAAAATACCACAAGGTTCTATCGGTGTTGTGAACAACAGAGGAATTAGCGGCAGTAGGAGTTATTTTTCGTAGACGATGGCCAGATGGACCTAGTGGGGAAAGAACTGTAGCTTAATAAACAAGTGGGTTTGATGCAAGAAAGATCTAGAAGATGTGGAGTATGATTTTATTTATCAGGCATTCTGGTGGACCCAGAAGTCATTTGTGTGAGGTCGCATAAAATACCAAATTTTTCTGCACCACGACCAACGGATTTGTAGTAGATGAAAATTGAATCCAGTTAGTTATGAACATTGAAATCTCCCATAATTGAGATACCGCAAGAAGACTTGAAAGTTAATCATTGGAAGACCTACAGCTGGAATAGTGCAATTTCACAAATTAAGGGCCAATCAAATCGAATTTTTTTTTTCTCCAAAGAAGAAATCCTCTTGCAAGCGATGTTGCTGGTTTATATCGAAAGTTAAAGTGTAGATTGTAGTGGATACATTGCAAATCGGATGAACCCTGGTTTCCAGAGGAGACGTGTTTCTGAAAGAAACAAAATATCCGGTGTTGTAATTGGTCAAGGTGTTGGTGATCTGATACTGCGTATATTACATTAATGGATCAAAAAGTGAATATTTTGGATGACCGAGTGGGTTGAAATCTGAATGGCATAGGGTTTTTTATCCGGAATTTTGGACCCTAGCAATCACAGCCATCTTTTTGTTATTTTTGGACTCGATGCGATAAGATTACAGTGGGGAAGAATAGAATGGGAATTGATTAAGGATTAAATACCAAAAAGTTTTATGTTAAGTAATTTACATCTTTAATGCCGGAACTCATTGTTAGCTTTATACTAAATAATCACCAAAATTGCTGGATCGTCCCATCGTAGAAGGGGACTAATTTTACGTATTTGTCTGATTCTATATTTTACGCACCCAAACCTATGTTTAAATATGTGCTATGGATCAATTTAGTATTTTTTTAGAGCATTGGCCTGTTTGAGTAATGTTATAACATACTGACCGATATCGGTTGGTTGGTTGGTTGGTTGGTTGGGAGAGAACTGCCAAAGGGCACTATTTGAACATTGTAGATAATAATAAAAAAAGATTATTAATTCTGCTCTTATAAGGGACTACGCTTTGTCCTGATTTTTGCGCAGTGATATTTACCTTGTAACAGGTTAATTTGGAACGTCACATTGAAGAATAGAACTAGTTTGCCTTATTTGGTAACATCGTACAACCCGACATTTATTCTGTATTTTGGTGTCGGTCGAACCATGTTTGTATCTTAAAGTATGACAATTTGTTTGTTTATTATGTTATCGTCGATTATTTAATTCTAATAAATGTTGAAGTTTATAAACTGAAAGTTGCAATGTACCTATTATCTATACTAGAAGTTGTAATTGCGTTAATTACTAAATAAAGTATATCTAATTATACCTTATAGAAGTAGATAATTCAAAGTTCGAGTACGTTTATTAACTTGTTGATGACTCATAGAACCTTAAATGTTTATTTATGAAATATTAAAGTTGGACTAAAATAGTTTATTTTGAAAGTATTTGGATTTCTAGGTTCAGTTAGTGAAATTTGGCAGTAATCCAGCTTTGTTCATTATTGGTCTTTGTGTCAATAACACAAACAGCTGGTTCGTTCTATTTCTGATGCACGATCATTAACGTTTATATTAAATTTATTCTACTTAGTTTGGAAGGAGAACTAGCTTGTCATTTGTTCTCTTTTATTTTTTCATCTAATTATGCGTTTATGGGCATGTTGTAAAGAAATACGATAAACCATATTTTGTTAATGGAGACATGAATGGATTAAATATTCATAACTGTGTGAATAATATGCCTAATCTAGCAGTTTACTATGTTGGCCATGCTGCTAAATACGAAGGTTAACGTGAAGTAGTATATTGAAATTTTGTAAAACGATACTCATATTGCGACATGACATTGATCCTGCTCGAAGGACCAATGTTCATGTTTTTTTTTCCACATATTTAATAGTTATGATCTAACATGTGGTACTTACAGGTTTTAATTTTTGTTCTTGTCACACTGTCCACAATTTTAAGGAAAATAAATAAATTTTTTTTTTTTTAATTTTCCACAAACGAAAATCAATTTATTTTTTTAAAGGTTTTATGTATTGACCATTTTTAATTTAGACCATTTTCCAAGATGAAAAACACTAATTGTTAGTTTTATTATTAGTATTTTTTCTGATTTTGACGAAATTAAAAATACGTTTATAGAAAACATTTGAATTCGTGAAATAAAATTAAATTTTTTCGAAATTGCGAATATTTTTAATTCGCCAGCATTTTGCTTCGTTGTGTTTTTTAATATTTAGACAAAATGAAGAAGTATTAAGATCTGTTGAGAGAATGAATAAAAAGACCCTTAAATTTTAGAAGCAGTGGCAAATTATTCATATTTTGAAATTTCAAACCCTTGTCAAGCTAGCCCTTTATCTTGCTAAGATTAAAAAAATTCGTAGCTGTGATTTAAGAGATATTTATGAGCCGTCACTCGAGACAGAAATTCAAATTTTTTACCAGGGGGCTAAGTCGATATCAACCCAGCCTCCCTCCACAACTTAAAAATACGGTAAAATAGTTAGCTCATCTTCGAAAGTGATATAGTTTCGATTTCTGAGCCGTAACCCGTAACACCTTATACACGCACAGCTTAGAATGAAAGAAATTAAGTGTTTTGCAATAAAGTACCATCTTATAAAAGGGAAAATTTTGTTTTTTGAGCTGCAACTCCTTTGCAATAAAACCGCTTCTTATGTATCTGTCATGAGGGTTAAGCGTTACAATGCTTAAATGAAAAATATAAGGATCGTTTGTACCTAATTGTACCATTTTTCTTTTGTTTGTACCTCAAGGGGTTGGTTTGTACTGAATTTCCAAATTTTTTTAAAGTGGTAACTTTTTCGTGTTAAGGGATTTTCAAAATCAGGGAGCGCGGATACTGTTTCGTTTTCGCTTATACCGGTTTGTACCACTTTTTTTTCTTTCGTATTTCAAGCGGTACAATTTAACCAGGGGTTAAAAATGCCAGCACCCCCCTTTAATATTTTTTATCGTTTTCGACGGAATTCGAGAGAGCATCCTTTTGTTTGTATCTCCAGGGGTTGTTTTGTCAAGTTACAGCTTATATATTATAGTTATATCTTATATATATTAAAAATCTGGTGTGGAATACCCCACCTTCCAACCTACAAAATGGAAATTAAAAGAAATGAAGTAATTTTAATTTCAATTTTTACCTTCCATATACATATGTAGGTGTAGAAGGTTATGCAATCGACTTTATTTTCACTATCGCTAAATCGACTTATTAGCTCATTTTACAACTTTTGGCCAAGTTTCGTCAAGATCGGCCATGATGTCTGGATGTGTGTGTGTGTGTGTATGGATGTATGTTAGTATCCACGATAAGTCCAGAACGAAAATACCTACGTACTTAAAATTTTGTATTTAACCTTATTTTGATTTGGCTTAGAGCTGATTAGATTTTTGGAGAAATCCATCGGCGGAGGGGGGGGGGGGGGTTATTAGAGTCAGTTTTTTGTTTTTATCAAATATATCTAAAACAGCTGCATATTTCAAAAGTATAAAAATACCCAGATATAGACCTTAAACGTATCGATTAATTATGTTCTGTGCAATTTTTTGATAGGACGCATAATTTAGCGGTAAAAAAATTCCTAAGGTAGAATGTAAGTGTTAGTTCTGAATAACGATTAATTTTATAAAAAAAAGTGTAGACGTATTTTTTAAAGAAAATTTAATTTTACATAAATTTCCTTTATAACGTTTTTTAATGTAAAGCGAAATAAATGTAAAAATTAGATAAATATGATTGAAAATGCTGAAGCTGTATTATGGATCTTTTTATAGAAGCGGGCGGCTATGGAACTTTTTTTCCCCTTACATGTATTTATATCCATGAATGTCTATCTGACAAGATGTTTCAAACGTCATTCTGACATAGATTATTGTTTTTGTTTTAACAATGTTGCCTGTTTTCGTTACGAACGTGTAAAAAACAGGTTGCATAGTTATTTAAAAAAATTGAAATCAAAATTATTTCATTTCTTTTAATTTCAATTTTGTAGGTTGGAAGGTCGTGTGGTGTTCCATTTAGATAACTATGCAAACTCTTTTTGATATGTTCATAACGAAAACAGTCAATATTGTTAAACCAAAGACAATATTCTATGTCAGAATGACGTTTAAAACTTCATGTCAGATAGAGATTATTAGGCATAAATAATGTTAACGTAAACAAATTCCAAAGCCGCCCGCTTCTATAAAAATATCGATAATATAGATTCAGCATTTTCAATCATATTTATTTAATTTTTCAATTTATTTCGCTTACATTAAAAAACGTTATAAAGAAAATTTATGTAAAATTAAATTTTCTTTAAAAAATATGTCTACACTTTTTTTTATAAAATTAATCGTTATTCAGATAATGAAAAAATTTTAACTAACACTCAAATTCTACCTTAGGATTTTTTTCCCGCTAAATTACGCATCGTATCAAAAAAATGCATAGAATATAATTAATCGATGTATCTTTGAAATATGCAGCCGTTTTAGAAAGATTTGATAAAAACCAATAACTGACCCTAATAAACCCCCCCTCTCCGCCGCTGGATTTCTCCCAAAATCTAGTCAGCTCTAAGCTAAATGAAAACAAGCTTAAATACAAAATTTTAAGTACGTAGGTATTTTCGTGGATTATCGTGGATACTCACATATATCCATATACACGCACGCACGCACGCCCGCCCAAGCACCCACCCGCCCGCTAAAAATATTAATGTGGGGTACTGGCATCTTTAACCTCTGCTTAGATTTGTACCCCTCGAAATGCGAAGAAAAAAAATGGTACAAACCGGTACAAACGAAAACGAAACAGTATCCGCTTCCTGATTTTGAAAATCTCTATAAACGAGAAAGTTACCCCTTTAAAAAATTTGGAAATTCGGTACAAAACAACCCCTTGAGATACAAATAAAAAGAAAAATGGTACAATTCAGTACAATCGATGCTCTCTCGAATTCCGTCGAGAACAATTAAAAATATTAAAGTGGGGTGCTGGCATTTTTAACCCCTGGTTAAATTTGTACCCCTCGAAATACGAATAAGAAAAAAAGTAGTACAAACCGGTACAAACGAAAACGAAACAGTATCCGCTTCCTGACTTTGAAAATCTCTTTAAACAAAAAAGTTACCCCTTTAAAAAAATTTGGAAATTCAGTACAAACCAACCCCTTGAGGTACAAACAAAAGGAAAAATGGTACAATTAGGTACAAACGATCCTCTCTCGAATACCATCATGAACGATAAAAAATATTCAAATGAGGTGCTAACATTTTTTAACCCCGGGTTAAACACCTTGAGGTACACAAGGTAAAAAATGTGGTACAAACGGGTACAAACTATTATAAATTAGATGCAATCAGAATAATTTCATTATTTTAATGTGGGGTGCCAGGTTCATGTAGGTTATCCATACGGAGAAAAAATACGCACACTTGATTATTGAGCTGCAACCCCTTTGCAATAAAATCAACCCGCAATTATCTCACATAAGGGAAAACTGTGCTTAAAATGAAAGATACCAATTGTGTTTCAGTACAATATTTTTGATTAAAAAGATTCATACTTTTCGACTTTTGAGCTACAACGTCTTTGCAATAAAACCATCCCTGATATATATCTCATAAGAGAGAGCTATGCTTAAAATGAACGAAATGTATTATGTTGCAATGAAATCGATGTATGAGCTTTTACAAAACAAATGCAATCAGATTTTTTAGCTATAACTCCACCGGACAATTTTCTCCTAAAAAAAATTAAAATGTCTTCAAAGGCAAATGGAATGGGCCACGTGTTTCATTCACTCCCCCATGGGAAGGGCGGTCTGCTTACACATGCATTAAGTATGTATGCATGGTGGGATTAACGATAGGATCGGAAGGAACGGAGTAAGGGTTCTGAGCGGGAAGATACTACCTCAGCATTCGCCTAAACAACCGTACATGGTGTGCGTATACGCAGTGACCATGCCGCTATATGTGTATGAGGAAAACCCCCTGAAAAACCTCATACAGGGTAGACGGTAACGAGAATCGAACCCATTACCTCCCGAATGTTAAGCAGATCGTGTTACCACAACTCTACTTACTCGGTGTCTTCCAATAAAATATTCGATTTATGAGTTTACAAAATAAATATATTTAGTTTAATGAATTCTGTTGTAGTAAAAATGTTGCTCGATTTCGATTTTTGAGCTGCAACCCCTTTGTAACAAAACCAACCCGCATAAAAATACAACACAATTTTTTTTGTAGCAAAATATTATGGTGAGCTTAGAAAATACACGCATTTCGGTTTTTGAGCTGTGAACATCTTGCATCTACTTAACATAAGAGAGTTTATAATTATATAAACGAATTGTGTTGTAAAATGTTATTGGCTTAAAATACGAACATTTCGAATTTTGAGCGGCGATCCCTTTATAATACGTTTACCAGCCACAAGAGGGAGCTATGTCCAATACGAATTACACGAACTGTGTTGCAGTAAACTATTAGTTGGTGTATTAGCAAACAAAGTGCACGTATTTCGATTTTTTAACTGCAACCCCTTTACAACAAAGTCTCTCAGCATTCATTTTACACAAGAGAAAACTAAAAAAGTATACCTAAAAAAACACATTTTTTTCAGTAACGTATTGATATTTTCATTTCGATGCAACCTCTTTTCAATAAAACTTCCTTACATCTACCATACACCAGACAAAGCAAGTAATTGTGTTGCCGTAAACTATTATTAGTCGATTTGTGTATGAGCTTACATTTTTGAGCGGAACCCTCTAACAAGGTTCACTTCGCATTTACCTGCCACAAGAGAGAACTATGTTTAAGAAGAATTAAATGTTGATTTCTGAGTAGACAAAACACAGGTATTTTGATTTTTGAACTTCCATTTCTTTGAAATCTAGCCACGCAACAGGAAACAAACTGTCTAGAAAGAACCAAATTTTGTTGCGGTATTATTCTTATGAGCTTACAAAATACTATTACTTCAATTTTTAAGCTACAACCCTTTTTCAATAATACTACCCCGCGTCTACCACAAGAGAATTATATTCAAAATGAAAGAAATTAATTGTGACAAACAAAATACACCCACGTACAACACAAAAATTAAAAAACACCGAACGCGTTTCAATAGCTAAGCTATCACCATCAGCGGTCCACTAGGACGACGAACTAAAGAAATTTCTAATATATATATATATATATATATATATATATATATATATATATATATATATATATAATATATATATATATATATATATATATATATATATATATATATATATATATATATATATGTATGGTTGCTCATTAGTGCGTCAAAGTGTGATATCTCAGTAAATATAAATTTTAGAAGGAAATGTATATAAAATTTTTGGCCATTAAGGTGCGTATTTTACAATTATTTTCAAATGTACAGGGTGCGTCATAAAAGTGTGGTAGTACCAAGTTATGTTTTTTTAAATGGCACCACCTAATTTTTTTGCCGTTTTTGGACTTATCGTCAAATTTTAAGGTTAGTTTATGTAAAAAGTCTTATATCAAAAACTTACCATTGTCGCGAAAATTCGAAAATTTTTATAGCTGCAAGGTCTCACGGAAATCGGTGTTGCGAATTTCGGAATCCGTCTTATGAGGCTCTAAGAGGACCTAATAAGCTACGTTTTGACTTGTTTACTTAAAAAAAACCAACAGCCCCGAAATAAATCTCCGAAGTTGCATGACTTCAATCTTCAGTAACTTGTTTATTTCAAATGGAATGCCCCAATTTTCTCGGCAGCATCGTGTTTAGAATCCAAAAATCTGCGAATTTCGGAATCCGTCTTATGAGGCTCTAAGAGGAACCTAATAAGCTACGTTTTGACTTGTTTACTTAAAAAAAAAACAGCCCCGAAATAAATCTCCGAAGTTGCATGACTTCAATCTTCAGTAACTTGTTTATTTCAAATGGAATGCCCCAATTTTCTCGGCAGCATCGTGTTTAGAATCCAAAAATCTACAACTTTTGTTAACATTACCCTATCCCTAAACCCAGCCGTTTTTAAGATATCGAAAATTTCTCCTTTTTGTCTTCTAAATATTTCAACATTCGCACCGGTGGCGTCACCATACCCGAATGTTGCGCGTTGCCCAGTGACGTCCATTGTCTGTATTATTATTTTTATGTTATTTATAACAAATTATTATTATTTATACATTATTTGTATTTATAATAAATTCTCAAAGTGTCCTCCGTTTCGATCATAACACATTTGCAGTCTTTCCAGAAAATACCTATTTACTTCTCGTAACATTTCAATACTTATGGCATTTCTAAACGCATAAATTATGCGTTGTCTCATATCTTCTGCAGTAGTCGGAGTAGTTTGGTATACAACGTTTTTTTATGTGTCACCATAAAAAAAATCGATTTTTGTTAAGGTTGGCGGTCTTGATGGCCAAAAAACGGGTCCGCCGCGGCCTATCCATCTCCCTTCAAATTCTTGATTTTAGTACTCTCCGACATCTGCAGCAAAGTGCGCTGGAGCACCGTCATTCTGTAACCACATATTATTCCTTACCACTTAGCATCCAGTTCCGTAATATTACGGACTGGAAAATTTTCGGTTGCCTCATCTTAGTTCACCACGTACTAAGTCGTAGCGTACGTACAGCAGTGACTCAAGCTACATATAATCTCTTTCCCGCCTGGTAATGTTCATAGTGGGGTTTGCGAGGAACAAAGCAACACGGCGACCTACTTTCAGTTTGAGTACGTTGCTCAAGAAGTATAGTTGCCGCGCTGTTTGTTTTTGCACTTTTTATCAATGTAAACACACTGAAAGTAGTTTTTATCATCGACATAAAACCATTGAAAGTGTATAATAAAATGAGTTCTGAAGAATCTGGTACTGACAATTGGTTGGAGGAAGAATATGAAGGCGACTCTGACGAATCTTCATCCTCGAATGATGAAATTAGTAGTGAGTCGTCTGGTTCAGAAAATGATGTTGACATGAGTTCAGCTAGGACGTGGTATCGTATAAGTACTACTGATCCACCTCGTGAGCCCCCCAGATTTAATTTTTCTGCTACTAGTTCACTAAATTTCGCTGTAGATAAAGATGCAACAAAAGACGTTATGAAATTTATCGAGTTGTTTTTCGATGATGCATTTTTTGAAATCGTTGTAAGTGAAACAAATAGGAATGCTGAATCGCACACCAATAACTGGATTCCTACTAATAAGAAGGAAATATTTTTGTTTATTGCAGTAAATTCTTTGATGTCACTTGTAAAGAAACCGAAGTACCAAGATTACTGGACGAAACGAAACATCGTCGAAACACCCATTTTTCTGAGGATTATGACAAGAAAACGTTTTGTTGAACTCACAAAATATTTACATTTTTATAACGAGGCCAATTTTGACCCACAAACACATCCTGCTCCAAAACTATATATAAAATCTGGCCAGTTTTGGAATTACTACAAAGAAGGTTTCAAGAATTATATACACCAGATCGAGATGTAACAATAGTTGAAAGCTTACTTATGTTTAAAGGACGTCTCGCGTGGAAGCAATACATTCCATTGAAACGTGCCAGATTTGGTATAAAATCGTATTTGTTATGCGAGTCCAAATCAGGTTACATATGGTCAATGATTGTGTACACTGAAAAAGGAACTGCTTTCGATAATGAGTGTTATGGTCATCCGATTTCCACTCAAATAGTGCTATCACTGATGAACCCATTATTGGACAAAGGCTACTGTCTCACTACAGACAATTTTTACACCAGTCCACTCTTGACTGATATTTTATTACGTCATAAAACAGACACTTATGGAACCGTGAAACCAAAAGAATACCTGCTGTAGTTACTGATTATTATGGCACAATGGGTGGTGTGGATCGATTAGACCAACACCTAGCAGACTATCCAATAATCAGAAAACGTGGTAAGCGTTATTACAAAAAAATTTTCTTTCCACCTTGTCGAGTTTGCTTTATGGAACTCATACGTTTTATATAAGAAGTGTGAGGGAAAATTATCACACTTGGAATACCGAATGGAATTTATAGAAAAAATTATTGAAACTTGTGGAAAAGAACTGGTAAATCGCTTACGAGTAGTGGAACGCCATTTTCCTGCAACAGCAAAAAACGCCACTCGCATGTGTGTTGTGTGCTCAAAAAAGCTCAACGACAAAAATAAAAAGATACGGCGAGAGTCAAGATACCAGTGTTCAGTCTGTGACGTTGGACTGTGTGTTGCGCCATGTTTTCGTTTATATCATTCCAAAGTCGACTTTTGGGTAGAATAAATTTTTTTTCGAAACCCGTAATATTACGGAACTGGGCTTATTACTATGTTTACTAAAGATTTTCTTCCTTAATTTTGACTTTTTTCAATAAAACTTTAATTTA